>DF240173.1:0-101795 GCA_000507305.1 Breviolum minutum Mf 1.05b.01
GATACTGTAGATTCTGTAGATGACATTGACAATCATTAAATCATATCAAATCATTAACATACATAAACTGTATCCGAACCCTGTCATTGCTGAGAAACGGCGCGCAAAGCAATAGCAGCCAGCAGTTGCTTCTATTTTGACCGGCCATGCCGAGGTTGGCTTCAAGTTGACCTGAGACTTAGTGGCAAAAAAAAACGGGTTGGCAGTGGATCCCAGTCACATCTTGAGCATCAAATCTCTGGAAGTTGGCTTATGATGGAAACACTTCGTACCCAAGACACTGAGCAAACCTGTCTTTCTTTGAAGCTCAGCTTGCAGACTTCCAAGCCTCAAAACTAACAGAGCCACCAAGGTGGCCTGTCCACCGAAAGATCAATGCTTGCATTCTCTTTTTGAAAAATATCAGTGTAACTTATGGGAATCCTTATTGACCCTTCTATCTTTTCGTCTCAGAATCGCCATGGTTTGCATATCTTCAACTCTTGAGTCGAACAATTTCACCGAGGCACTCTTGTCCCCAGCTTGTCACTTGCCTGTTCAAGGCTTCAACATTAGCCAGTCTTTAGTGGGAAAAAAGTTTCAAAAACGATCTGCCTGTGGAGCAATTCTTCCACACTGCCACCCCTTCGTTCCATTTCCTGTGCAAGGTATGGATAAAAACTACTGAGCCAGTTTTTTTGGATAGGTAGGGCAATTTCGGGGGGGAGATTTCTCGCAAAAAAAAAAAACACCGTGCTATTCCCTTCGCAAAGTTCTGTGATTTTGAGACACATCCACATCACTCTCCTCGCATTGCAATTGCGCAGCAATCATTGCCTTGGACATCACTTGACGAAATGGAAAGAAACTGCTGCTATCCCGAAACTCCCACCTGCACAGCCTCATCTAGCAAGTCGGGACCTTGGGATCCAGCGTTCGTCTGCAAAATATATAGAATGACCAATTGGCAATGAAATGTTTGAGCTCAAACCATGCATTCCTTTTGCTACTGAAGTTCCCAACCAGTTTGGTCTTCCTCTTCATAGGGTTCTTCTTGAACAATCTGTGGCATCCCTTCATCTTTCCGTGGCCTCTTTTCTTGATCTGCTTCCGGTATCCTGATTGTTTTTTAATATGCATGCAGGTTCAAAATTGAGATGAATCGATTGCAAGCCAAGGATGATTCCAAGAGTGCGACCTGGACCTCTCCGGCTGTGCCTGTCGAGCTTCTTGTCGCCTGTCAATTCTAAATTCATCTGCGAGGGATCGTTTCACCATGGCTCTTGCCATATCCATTTGACTTGAAATCTGGTGAGGCTCTCGAGGAATGATAGCTTCAGACACCAGTCAAATGTCTGAATATGATTCAAGCTGAATTCAAAAGTACAATATATATCGCACAGCATTCCAGACTTTAAAGCATGAGCCCCTATGTGCAAAGTCAAAGACTTCACAAGTAAAACATTGGTATGAGAGTGTCATGCACCTCGCCACCCGCTGCAATCGCTTGATTTCAGAGAGCAACTTCATGACCTGTTGTGTCCTCGAGATCAAATGGGCGGATTTGTTTCTTCCGAGTTGAGTATGGATATCAGGTTTGATTATATAGATGTGTATAATATATATAATATGGTTATGTTGTGTCAGTATTGTAACACCTCCAAAAAATGCAGATCCAATTTTCATCAATGTCCTTTGATACAGCTCTGAAGCCAAGCGTGAGCTTTGATCCTTTGGCGCGTTGGAATCTTCTGGCCTGTGAGGGCATGTGGTGAAGTTACCTTGTCAGCTCCTACCCCAACATCCCTCCTGCCTACCAACCAAAACACTCAGCTGCTCCGACTTCTCATGCAGGAGATCATGCCTAGGTTCAGTTTGATGGTTGGACTAACTTGTGTCCTGTGCGACAGCTATCAAATTCATACAAAGAGCATGCATGGATAAGAATGAGGAATACGTGCAGATATACAGTTGACATTCAGCGTAGCAGTAAAGGGCCTTGATAGTTAGTTGCTTCAAATTTTAAGCACATGTTTACCCATGTTTACCCATTTACCCTTGATGGCATCATAGCTGCGACTTCTTGTGTTGGAGTCCTTCCAGAAAAACAAAAACAAGTTCTGTCAAGTGCGCTTGATATGATTCAGGTTGTTTCCCAACTATATAAGTAGCTTCGTGAGCGTGATCTCGGAAGTCAGTGCATATCAGCTTCATGGCCATATTCAGTGAATGTTGATCTTTAACCATAGTGTGTTGAACAATCACGCACGAATGCATGCATGATACCTGAAGGCCCTCCACTACTGTACGTATAATGTGTATACATATTTATATACAGCGGAACATCGCATGCTATTGCATGCTGCTTTTTGTTTGCATCCAAAGACAAACCACTCCAAATCCTTCGTTTGGGGGTGTCATTCGTATGATTTTTTTTCACTGCTGCAAGTTGCATCGTCTTCTCCCTGCCATGGATCAACTTAAGCTCTGCCTGAAGAACATCGGCATTGGAACGTACCTTGAGCTCTTCGATCAGTTTCGCCTGGAAAAACACACGAAAGTCAAACAAGAGCCACGAGCCACGAAATGGCGAGTTATAGGAGTCACAAAGGGGTAAGCAAAGCATAGTGGTATAGCGGAAGATAGTACCAGTAACTAGTAACTAGTGTGAGTGCTTGTGGGAGAAATCATGAAAAATCCATAGAAATCTGAAAGTTTGTAAACTTGTAAAACCCGTATGAATTCCATGCTCCGTTGATTTCAAGAATTGCTCAAACTGCACAAAAACGGCCTGAGAAGCGCAAGTTGCTGCCGCTTCCTGCGCAGCCATGGCTCCTTTGGAGGCTTCTCTGAGCACCATCCTTGGCGCCGGAGTTTCTGTGATGCGTTGAGGTGAAAATGATGGAACTGCTCATGAAGGATTGAGATCATGAGTGATGATGGTCTGTTCTTCGGGTTTTTCTTTCATTTCTGCAACCAAAGCTTAAAGCCCAGTTCTATGAGCTTATGCTACAAGTCTGTCCATCAACCCACGCCTGCCGCCAAGATGCTGTTGCTCCTTCCGGACTTTCTGAAAGTCTTTGAGTTGCTGCTGGAGCTGCTGCACTTCACCCAGTTTCTCTCGCATTGATGTAAACTCGGCCCATTTTCCAATGACATCTTCTCTAGCATTTTTCCACCGCCGTTCGGCTGCCAAAAGGATATTTGCCATCTTGCGAGACCCATGGGGCATGGACAATAAAACTTCAATGTCCAAATCAGTCATGTATGGCTCTTTCATTTCTTTCAGGCTTAGCTCCAGGTGTTTCATATCTGACAATTCTACATCTTGCTCCTTGACAAGCTCAGCTTGGTGTGTTGTCAAGGCATTCAGAGACTGCTGCATTGCAGAGAGCTGCATGGCTACCAAATGCAGTGATTGCCTTGAAGCTTGATTCATGCTTCGCACTTTCTCAAGTTGGCTTATTGCTGTAAAACTTCGATTTCCTGATGACACCGGCAGTTTTTCAGGCACCACCAAGTCCTTGGTTGAAGCACATTGAGCTCAACCAGCACACGCAAATCATTGCACCTTGCGCCCTGGTTTAAAATATGATATTTAAATATATTTAATATACAGTATCCATTTGTCCAAAACTTTTCAAAACTCCTGTTGCATCTAAGAAACAATGTGTGAAGATGTTGGCCAACCGAATGAGATTGTCACAACTCCAATTTCTTCCCAACCATCTTGACTTGAAGACCTCTTTTCCAATGAAAAAAATGGAGCTGAACGCACGTCTGATGATGACAGCATCTCCCGCATTCTGTGTACGGGCAATCGAAAGCTGCAACATGACAATGGTGTTGCTTCCAAAAGAGATCTGCAATCCAATGATTCATAGTCTTCATATAGACGCAAATGTAGCTGCACTTCAACCTCATCTTTTCGGACTTGCAACCGCCACGCTCTGGCAGTCCATTTGGGTGTGGAGCAAATCTCTGAAGCCTCGCTGATGTACACCAAACGGCGCTCTCCGATTCGACACACAACACCCAGGCGATAGCAACCGGGACGATGGAAACGGATGTCTTGAAGTTCCACCCCAACTTCCATTGCACTGCAAGGCTGTCTGCATTTTTAAAGGCATTTCTGTGAGCTTTTTAGCTGTGTGGCTCTTTTCTGGACTTAGGTGCAAATACAAAAGTCCCTTCCCATATTCCTGCCAAAAATGTTTTGTAGACAAAAGGTAGTACAGGTGCAAGTTAGCAGAAGCTCCCATCAAACCATGAAAAGCTTCGTGTCCTAAACAAGGCCATGTTTGCTCCAGCCACATGTGATTCCCAGTGTGCAGTGGCAGAGTGCCCTAGATCTGCAGAGAAAGTTGTGACATCCAACATACAGTTACACGGAATGATTGTGTGCCTGCTTGGACCATCTACGTGCCACACCAGGCTGCGGTAAGTCAGAAATGGCTCGTGATTTGTGTCTATTCACGCCGC
Organism: Breviolum minutum Mf 1.05b.01; assembly: GCA_000507305.1. Taxonomy (NCBI): domain Eukaryota; class Dinophyceae; order Suessiales; family Symbiodiniaceae; genus Breviolum; species Breviolum minutum. Next base: position 4,462 of record DF240173.1, read on the forward strand.
TCCACCGTTAAACCCACCCGTGCCGGGGACCAAAAACAAGCAAGCAATAGCTTGACAGCAAGTCACAGACGCGTTCCGTTCAATTCTTCAAAGTGTTCTTCCACGTATCGAGCAATGTGTCTTCGATGTAGTCTTCAATGTGTGATTCAAAATGCTAGATTGTGTACAGAATATATATTCAAAAGTCTTCCAGGATTCCATGTTTGACCGCAATGATTATGCATGTTTATGTTGCAAATATTATTGTCCAATTGAGCAAAACACATCTATTTTGCGAAACCTAACCTCTTCTGGTCCCTGCTCTAAAACCCCGAAGCTTCCAAAGCCACACCATCCACCCTTGCAAACACTGACATGTTCCAAATTTCAGCACATGAATTTATCTTCTTTTAACACTGATATCAAGATGAATCGAAGCAAGTAAGCAAGTCTTGATCACCTTCATTACCTAAAATGTTCAATGAAAGAAAGAAAGAAAGAAAGAAAGAAAGAAAGAAAGAAAGAAAAGAGGAAAAGAATCATAGACTGGCAATAGACTGGACGAAGGTCATTGTTCCTAACACAGGTGAACAAAGTGAGAATTTTGCAGGAGAAGATATTGCTTTTGTTTAGGGAATGTTGTTTCGTGAATACTTTAAAGAGTTGTTTAATTTCGTTCAATGTTTCTTAAGCAATCGCAATACGGATAGTTCGTCTTGAACATGATTGGGCTTATTGAAATAAGAAATTACTACGGTTATTGGAACCAGTGGCAGATGAAAATGATAAATAATTGCTTTATCTCTTACAACCTCGCTGTGAGGAACAAATACTGTAAATGACTGAGCTTCAAGCATTAGCTAATGAATATGGTTTTATGAAAAAACGGCCTCTCTTACAATCTGCTTTTTGCAAAAGGCACAGTAGACAGAGATGCTTATTGAAAATATTTGGGGATGAATGTGTGTTTGTCTCCTACAATGTGCATGTTCAAAACAGGGTTGCGCGTATTATTTCGAAAATATATGAAAATATTATCTAGTTAGTCAGTATATATGGTAAAGTAACGAAAAGCTTTCTTTCTTTCACTTTTACAATCTCTGCCTTCAAAAAATTCCATTCAAAATATTAATGAATGAATGTGATGTGAAGCATTGCTGCATCTCTTGAAGCTATTCTTTTTTGATATTTTGGAGGTTGAACACTGTTTTAGCTCTTGCAATCACATCAATTTGCACATAAACTTGATAATTTCCCAAACAATTAGAAATTAAAAATGGGTATGTATAGATTTTAGAAAAAGATAACGCGTTGTTCCTCTAATATAGATACAGTTCCTCTAAACAACTTTTATGATCTTTTATGTATATCACCCCCCCGGCCCAGCCAAAGCTGACCTGCCTAACGGTTCCTCCAGAAAGACATGCCTTGCAGTTCGAGGTTTTGCCTCCATCCCTGGATGTCTCAAATGAGCTCACGGATCACTGTCGGTATTGACAGCAGATTATCGAAAGCAGCTATGCAGAGCCGCAACTGAAAATTGCAGCATTGCAATGTTCACAAGACTGAAAAAACGGATCATGATCACGGAAGTCGTAAGTTGCATTGGTGAATAAGAACCAAATACTTGGCATCTAGTCTGTATAGTAACTCTCACACATTAAGATGGCACACGACTACAGAAGCACTCACATCAGATCTCCAAATATTATATAGATCATAATGAAAACTCTTACAGGCAACAGATTTTGGTGGATAGCAATGCTGAGGTATGCGCCATTGGAATTCCACCCGCGCATTTTTGTACATTTTGCAGGTTGCAGAGGCTTCAATATTCTGACCGCAAACTGTTCCATCCCCTATCAAGTGTCAAAACATGGCAAGCCTCTGCACCTCTGCTTGATGCTTAACCCGAAAGATATAGAGTCAAGTGAGCAAAGCTAAGGCGTTACTTCCGCCGCTTCTGCCCGCAAGATGTCAGAACAAATCACCTCAAGTGGAAGGCTCTGAGCTACTGTTGGAAGAAATCCGGCTAACCAGCTGAGGTTGGTACTTTTATCCCATTATTTACAAGGTTTTATATATCCCAGTTGGTTGTTTGGGATTTCTTCCATCAACAGTATTGCCTGATTCTGCTTCCTTACAGTCCCAACTGAAAGTCTGAGAAATGGGACTCCACTGCTGGTAAAGCCGCACCAAGCAGCCTTCCAAACGAGACTCTAACAGTAATCAGCAACTGAACCGCAACAAGTCATAACAGCTTCCATGTTGAAAGATGTGACACATCGTCGTAACGAACCCTGAAGCCGATGTGAACAAATGATAACAAATGAAAGTTGTATCATATACACAAGAAAACTATCAAAAAGTCAAAAACTATGTTTTTCCTTTGCAAATTCTAACATTCAGCATCAACACCTTCAGAGGAGCGGCGTGCGTGGTAATTCGTTTTTTCAAAAAGACGGTACGAGTATTTACATGCAATATAGAATTCACAATTCATAAGATATCAAAAAAAAACATGAACATTCACATATGACATACACCATCCTGTGAATTACTGACCTCTTCAAAAAATCATCTCTCCCCACTCCGCTTCCAAACCTTTCCTCGCCTCAACTCTTGTCCCTTTGGGAAGACGAAGCCTTGCAGCTGGGCACACCGCCCCGTTCTTATTGCCACCGGCCTCGGCGGAAAACGACAGGATGGCTGAAGGTGATGAGGTCTTCACCCGAGGTCTGAGGTTTCCCACTTGGCCAAAGGCATTACTTCCCCAGCACCAGAGTTCCTGATCCAAAGGGTTTTCCATAAGTTTTCTGTTCGCGAGGTCTTTTTACCACGTGAAAATTCACATTGTTCACATATCCACTAATATATCTCAGAATCTCTCAAAGTTGGATGTTTTGCGCCTGCTTTTTCACACCAACTCTGCGTAGTACCGCCAGGCAATGGTCTGAACCACAGGAGAAGCCTGGCAACCCACAAAAAGCGAGTTGGAAGGGCATTGGTGACAAACAAATCCACTAGTTGCAAGTAAATTAGAACAACTTGGATGCCTTGGATTTTGCTGTTTTTGGGCAGTCGACATGCTGCGAAGATTTGCCTCGGATATGTGATGTGAGAATATGTGAGAATACCAATTGTCACAGGAATGGGATTGGCTTGAGACTAGCAGGTCTTCTCGGTGCACAAAAATCTCCGGTCCCCGTACAAAAAGTATATTCTTATATTTTCTTCAAGGTACTGTTGCTGCTGCATTGAACGGCCACATTGCCCTTTGCCGTTCTCCCCACAGCAGAAAAGTCTTTGAGACCTGAAGACAATGTGGATAACACCGGATGAACCACAAATTATTTTGATTTACCAACCTGCACCTACGCCTTTAACACGTATCAAAAAGACACATTGGCAATATAGCCACTGTTTCCTTTAGTGACCTTAGGAGATTCTTGATATTAGTGTTGGGACATGTTTCATCTTGTTTCATGTCTGAGTGGTGAACTCTTCCTCTGGTGGATACCAATCAGGGCTATCTCTGACCTCCCATGGATGCCATGGATCCCAGTTGGAGTATACCAGGAACAAACACAACATCGATATCTATTTAGTGTCCCCACCAGCACCAAGGTAAAATCGTCACCACATTTCACGTCACTCGGAGGTGGATATGGGATACCTGTCAAGTTGTAAACTCATTGAAACATATCTAAACCAACTTTGAGCAAATCTCATATCTAAAAACTCCATGTCAATCCTGTGTTTTCTTGTTTACCAAACCTTACAAGAAAAAAGATCGAAGCAACCGCACCATGCACTTGTCTATCAGACTCCAGAGGTATGTCCATCATGGTGACCTCAAGGTATGACAACCAACAAAAACGTTGCCTATAAATGGTGAGAAGGGTTGTGTCATACTGTTGATGGATGAAATCTTGCACCACCTCAGATGTATGAAACCTTGTAAATAATGGGATATCGGATAAACTACCAACCTCAACTGGTTAGCCGGATTTCGTCGATTTCGTCCATCACTTGTGGCTTCACAACTCCCCAATCGTTGAGTCCAAGGCTGGCTTGTTTTGCTGATGAGATTCAAAGTCCTTGTAGTTTCTTTGCGATGCTACCTTTTTGGGTTGGATCATATTTGGATCCACAGATGCCAAGCAAAGGATATCATCTCAGCAATCGAATGCAACAAAGTCTTTTTTTTGTAAATGAAGCAATCGAAAATCAGGTCCCGAGTCTTTGCGGAGAATTTCTCATATTGTTAATCCACTGAATGGGCTTTCCCGTTCAATCAACGACGCACCTACAAAAGGAACGGTTGAGTCGCAGGAATTGGAGGTCACTGGACTTGATACAAGTTTACATCGAACACCAGCATCCCTGCTGGCCTCCCACCACCTGGATTATCCCCGTAAGCCAAAGCAGCCGGGATCCAAAAGCGGCGTTTCTCTCCAACAACCATCAGCTGAACACCCTCAGTCCAACCAGCAATGACTTGATCAAGTCGAAATGTAGCAGGCCTTCCTCGAAGAACTGATGAATCAAAGAGTTGCCCGTCGGTTGTCCAGCCTGTGTAATCCACTGTTACAGTTGAGCTGCTCTTCGGTTTCTCCTTACCAACACCAACCTTCAAAACCTTTGAAGCTATCCCTGAAGCAGTCCTTTCAGCATCTGCTGGAGGGCCATTCACATCTTCTGGAGTTGGAATTCGAGGTCCTCGTTCAATGGAGTACAGTTCCACATCAAAGACTAAGGAACCACCAGGACGTCCTCCACCAGGATTCTGTCCATAAGCCAAATCAGCTGGAATCCAAAACCTTCGCTTTTCGCCTGGCGCCATAAGTTGTAAGCCTTCTGTCCATCCTTTTATCACCTGATTGACACCAAAGGTGGCTCGTTGACCCCGTTTCACGCTGGAATCAAACATACGTCCGTCTTTCTGCCAACCGGTGTAATCCACAGTCACCTTGTCAAACTTTAAGGGTCGCTCAGCCTTACACTCAGCTTCTGATTCACATGCAGGGAGCTGCAAAACTTTAAAAGCCAGGCCACTTGGTGTGACTTCTGCATCAGGTGGAATTGCTCCAACATCTGGAGGAGCAGGAATGTCGGAGAACGGAAATTGTGCCACCGCTGGAAACGCCGCTCCACCAACCACTGCAACGACAACCGCAGTTCTCCGCAGAGCCACCGCAGTAAAGGCCTCCGCCGCTTCGCGGAAGCACGCGCCGAAGACGACGAGGAGCAAAAGTACGGAGAGCAAAGGCTGCATCCGGCACTGCATTCGGCGCTTCGAGGTGTTCATGATTTTGTGCGGTACTTGTAGTGCCCAAAATTTCTCAGGTTCGCATGTCCAAAGAAATTGGGAAGGTGGGAGCTGAATCCTCACCCTCTGAAGTAAATAAAACAACCAACATTGTTCAAGGTAATAAACAGAAAGTTTTTCTTGCAGCTTTTTTAGAATATCTATCCTGCATTCTGCATCAAGATCTCACTCTTTTGTGCAGGAATCATAAGTACAAGTATCTGAGTTTTCTAATGATTTGACTGGAATGTGCCTTGCACTTAAGCCTTAAGCCAAGCTTGGTCACCACATTGGTGTAACTTACTCCTTGCATTGGTCAACCTTGGGTCCATCACCCTGGAGCCACTTCCATCCCCACGAAAAGCTGGTGCAGCTGCCATGGCCTCGGTCGTGATTCCATGAATTCCATGCGTTCGTTACTGCTCAGCCCAGCACCTCTCCAGTATTGCGCATGTTGAGGAAGCCTGGCAATTATAAGCTGGGAGAGCTGGAACTAGCAGTTGGATTAACAATAGATTTTGGTCTTGAACCCATACAAAAAATCACACACAATGCACGTGATTGATAGAGAAAGTACTTCATGAGGTATTCATAGGCACAGGCCCCTCGCCTCTTGAGCCGCTCCAGGGTCGTTCCTCTCCAACGGAAGAGCGAGTATCTCCCAAGCCCAGCTGAATCTGGCAAGGTCAAAATGGGACAAGGGGCTGCTTGCAAATGCACAATGCCTCGTGCCTAAATTTCAAACGACAAGTGTAGTCTACGTTGGGTTCTTACAGTTTCCAAGACTGCACCTTCGAATCATCTCCCCATGACAGGCATTGCCCTTCCGCGCCAACGGCCACCTTTCTATTCAAAGGATGGACTTCCTGTGTGATTTCTCAACTGTAAGCAGCTATGTCCTGAGAATCCTGCAGTATGTGATTTTCCACACTCAACTCCTTGGCAGGTCCAAGCTATGACTGCTCGACAAAGCGTCAGTTTCACCCAAAACTGAAACGACTTTCGCCCAGTGTCTCAGCACAGGATGGCAGTGTTTTGGAAAACTCACCTGCACATGGGCAAGACGCCAAAGCATCGAACTTTGGCAAGAAAGGCGTCATCTTCTCGCACCCTCTAAATCATCTGAAAACAATTCGAAAGTCACTGTTAAAAAATGCCACTAAATAATCTGCCACAGCAAAGGCATCACATGACAATTCCTTTCTCCAATGTTCAGCTGGCTCAAATGACGATCAAAGGGCGGAATCTGCACGTGATCTCAACCGTGACCTCAACAAAGCAATACCCAAGGGAAGAGGTGAAGGGCCAAAATGCTTGATATGCAATAAACAGGGTTCGACGCTAAGTGCATTCCCCCGAGTGCTCCCTTTGCCCACTGAACATCCCAAAAACTAGAGTAGCTTTTCCCCATATTTACGCACTTCTAAGCTTTGGCTGTCTCGATCTTAAATGCAAGAAATCGATCGGCTAAACCTGTCGCATTTCCGATCCATCAAAAATAGATTCAAACAAACGGTATTCCAGCCGAGGGACGTGAATAAGGCTTGATGTCCGAAAGTTTCTTTGCATGTAACCTCTCTGCCCGTGCCGAGGCAACCGAGCGGCGCACTTCTGCCATTTCTGCATCGTGGAGCGATCCCCTCAGGGTGAGACCATCAGCGGCACCAAATGCAAACTAGTCTCAGTTTGAATTTTTTCCCTTGTACAAGAAGATAAGTTGCTTGCACTATTTTGATTTAATTTGCACTATCTTTATCTTGCAGTTTCACCCTTGTTTTAAGCTTTCCCTGCCTTCCACCAGAAATGCCGACCCAAACGATTTTTGGATCGTTCTGTTTCGGAAGAGTATGCTCGTAGTGTCTCTGGTCCAATGCAAACTGTCTCTCAGGCACCGTTGCAGTGGAAGCAACAACTTTGGCAGTTCCACAAGAATCTCGATATTCATAAACAGCCCCAAAGGACATTTGCTTTTGCCTCACACTTGGTCTTGCTACAATCAAATCCTCTGATCGTGGTACCGCATTTCTTCGGAAGGTCTTCACTTCAGCCAAATCCACCGCGGGTCCCGGCAGCGCCGTGGCGGATCCTCCAGGTCGCAGCCGTCGGTTTTCGATGTCTGCCACTGCCTTCGTTGCGACTTGATGATCAGCTACCTCTCCAGCTGCTCTCAAAGCTGTTCCCCGTGGACCTTGCAAAATCAAGGCTTCCAAATTTCTCTCTTGTAATCCTGCAGCAAATTCAGCTACTGCAGGTGATCTCCATGGTTCAGAAGCAACTAGTTCATGGTTTGTGGTCTTCACCACAATGTCACCACATTCACTACGTCCACTTTCTGGAATGGGCTTCAGGGTCTTTGCACCATGACTTGAGAGCAAGGAAAGTCGGCCATGACGAGAAGGAGGAGCTGAACGTGTGTGGCCAGGCAGATCAAAGAAACCACCAGCTTTCGTCAATTGCAGTTGACGAGGATCGAAAACTGTGTGTTTCACTTCAGTTTTTGGCATGCCCAGCAGCAAACAACATTGCAACTCGTGCGGTGAAACAAAGGAATGCAGAAAAGATATATAGATGATGAGGAGGAGGATGCCCTTTTTCAGTTTCCATTAGCGCTAGCACTGTGATTGTGGCAAATACAACATCTGACTTGAATTAAAGCAACTCTTCAACTTTGCAGCATCCTTGGATCCAAAATGACCATGGAGCGGGCAAAGACTAGAAAGTTTTCCGGCTTCCAGCTGCTCACAAAGTGATGCGCACCCGTCTGCAAGATGAAGCGATGTTTTGCGCAGAAGGATCTAGTCCGCACCTCAGCTGATTTGCTCTCAGGAATTCCAACATCTCCATCACAAGAGCTTCCAAACCCCCATTGAATAAATCTTATAGAATCTGAGTCAGCGTGCTGTCCATATGTATTTCGACCAAGACAATAGACTTGTCCATCCTGGTGGGGCAAACGGTAATCTTCACCAGACAGTTGCTGGAAGTCAATCAATATCTGACCCAACCTCTGTGAGAAATGCAGCGTGCATTACACCAACAGACCTGGTAGCTGCCACGAAGCGTCACAATGCTAAGTTTAATAGCTGAAGTTTGAACAAAGTGAACATCAACAAAGCTCCATACATTTGTTTCACCGGCCGCTTCATTCCAGCTAAACGTCTGCCACCAACACAAAACCTCCAGGGACTAAGGGATGGATGGCCTGTGTTGAAATGTTTGCCGTGTTCATCATCTGTTATGGAAACGTACTTCAATAACTCCAACATGACAACAGCACCAAAAAAAAAACAGAAGCCTTGGCATTGGTGGGCCCGCCAAGTGTTCATTGATCATCTGTGGCACCTCAACTGCAGTCAGTCTATCTGTCAAAAATTTGTGGATCTGTAGGGAATGCTGTTGCTGCCTTTACCTGTTCTCGGCACCTCTTCACCATCACAGCAAGTGATTTTTGTTGGCAGCTAAGAATCGGTAAACTTTTTTTCGTTGACTCACTTGATGTCTGGAGCACAGAGATGGGATATCAACATCCATCAAAGCCTCATTCACTTGGCAGTCTACAAATCTGAGACTTGGCACTGCCACTGGAAGATGCTGCAATTTTCGAGTTCTTGAAATATTGATGATTTTTGTTGATGAAGATGGCATCTCCCAAACGCGAAATGATGGGTTCTTTTCGGTGACACCAAAACGGTGAGACGGTTCAGTTGTGTATTGATACGCTGCTCGCCGCGGCGTCAGATCCAAAAATATCACTGATTCAAGATAAGGTCAAAGTCAGCACTGGGAACCACTTCCTGAAAGCTCCGGTGTTTTACAGCACAAAAAAAACATGATCTTCAATTGCTTTCAATGGGTTGCCTCAATATTTCTAAGACTCAAACTTGAGTCCAATTGCCTCCTTCCAATTCAAAGATCTCTGTGTTGATCACCTCAAACTTGGTGTTTTTTCAAGTTGAATCTCTGGAGATCCTGCCCTGCTTATCCTACCTCCTCATCTCCCAATTGCCCTTGTCGAAAGAAAACCTTGCTCCCCCATATCCGAATGCCAGAGCCATCAGGGGCCTTGCAGGGTCAAGTCACGCACTTGAATCCGAACATCTTCACTTCTCAAGAAAAATGAACTTTGAAGGAACAGATCGGATTACATTTTGGTCAAGTAAACATTGCAGACATGTAATATTACTATTACTTACATTTATACATATTTGTACTAAGTATACGTACCTGATTCATTGTTACCTGCAAGCTTCCAAGCTGCATGCAACAATCCTCGTCATGTGATGATTGATAATTGTTTGTGCCTCCAACCAAAGGTGAGCATCACTGAACTTCACCACACTGGAGATGTGGAGGCATCTCCAGATCCCCCTGGCGGAGATGGTCGGAGAGTCGAAGAAATCCAATGGTTTTAAGTTTTAATCATACTATCATGCAATATCATTCATGCACATAATATAGATTACATAGATGGGAGAAAAACATCACCTACAAGCTCGAAGACTTTTGAATAACGATCAAATTGTCTCAGTGCATTCAGACTTGCCAGAGGTGCTGGTGGACCAGTGTTACATCACGGAGATGCTGCAGAGTCGTTGGGGGCAAAGCAGAACAAGTGGAGAGGCTCCTGGCCAACTGGTATAGCAAGTCGAACTTTTGTCTTCATTCTTAAGGTGTTTGCGGATGAAATGCCATTTGATGACTCCTGAAACAAACAAGCCAATCCAAGCACAGCTCCTTTTTTGTCTAGCTATTGCAACTGCGGCAACATTCGCCTCCAAAGGGACCAAGCTGGACTCACACCAACTGAAAAGAAAGCATCACAAAACCAATGGCTTCAAGTGCTTCCAAAGTACTCCAGATCTGTGAGAATTCTGACATCTGACTGGCCATGTCTCTCTCGTGCCTGGGCTCCGTGTGCCTTTAGCAATCCATCAGCCGTGCTGAGTTCCTTTGTCACAAGGTAACCAATCCAGACCCTTTCCACGGTGGCTGATGTAGCTGCTAAGGCTCGTACGGTGAAGATTGCCCTAGTGAGCAGAAGCAAAAGAAGGAGAACAATGCACAACGCGGTGATGCCACCTGCAAATACTTCGTATCTCAGCTAGTGATGCAAACTTGTACAACAGTGCGTTCTTTACTTCAAATGGTCGCTTACTGTGCTCTTTGATCTTTGCAAATCCTGATGGTTGGTACAAACTGATAATTGCACTGCATGTTCTGCATGTTCGACATGTCACGTTGCAAAAGGCATTGGCAGTCGACGTTCACCGCCCTTGTTTCCACTCGGTCGGCTTCAGCATCTCGTCGCTGATCATTGGCTGTCGCCACTTGGTACATGCAATCGTTTCGAATTAGCCATTGCTTCCCAAGATTCAACACACAAGATGCTTGGAAAACCAGGTGGCTACTTCCGAAACCTGGCAAAATACCAGAATTCAGACGAAAAAAAGTCAAATTTCCTGTTCAAAACCTCAGGTTTAGATGGCCAACGAATCTGGTGAAACCAAACATGCACCATGAACATCTCCCACGCGCTTCGAGGCGCACTGCAACTGAGACTACACTTTTGGTCTCTGCATGGGATCCAAAGACTACTGCAGCTTGTCCTGTAAAAATGAAGAGAGTGGAAGTGTTACAAATATGCTCAAAGGTGGGCAGCCATGTGTACTTGTCAAATTCTCAACTCTTTGGCTCAAGCTGACAATTTACATTTACAGGGAGTGATACAAACAAAGCCTCAGAACTTGTTATGATCTGAGCAAACTGCGAGCTTTTTCGAGAACATCCTGCAAAGCACATTGACATTTGAGAATACTGCAACTGCAGGTTGAAGGCTCTCAATTTTGGTTTCATTGCTTGAATGTCTAGTTAGAAACTTTGATGCATCTCTGCAGCACAACCAGCCAATCATCCACGATGAAAGCCGAATCACAATGTAGTTTATTTTTTTTGCAATAGCTGCAAGACTGCAGGATATCAATCACTACTTCAAGTCCTTTTTGATCTTTGGATAGTTCTCTGAGATCTTCAAAACACTCTGGCAAATGTTGATGGCTGGGACATATCCTTGACACAAGACCAGGCATTGCATCTTGCATCACCAAGCTTAATTGAAACTGATCTTGGGGTGTGAGATTGTGAAGGCAGAGGAAGGGATTGTCCATATTCAGAACAACATGGTAAGAAACATACGTCATATGAATCTCTATCTGCAGCTATGATGCGTTTTGCTTTCAAGTAGTTGAAGGCCAAGCGATAGCCTCAGCTTTACAGCCATAGGAGCGACGATGGTCATAGCTGTCAAGCACTAGGGTTCCTGCCCACAGCAGGAGAAGCCTCATTGCAGAACTCCCAGGCTTTCTCATAATGAGAAGCAGCATCCTGGACCATGAAATTCAGAGTCAAGACAGTTTTGTTAGATGTGGGAGGTGCCCATGTCAACTCAAGGATGATCCCGTTTTGGCGTCCTTGTATGCCTGCTCCTTCTCATAGATTAAACCTAGCTGCTCCCAGGCCTGTCATTTTGATAAGTCGTGAAATGACCAATTCAAATTGCATGCAGCACATCCCACAATTTGCGGCGGTGCCTTGCCGCAAGAGCGGTTGTGATCCTGTCCAAAGTGCAACTTTGGTGACATTCCAGCAACATCCGAAGCATCTATGTGGAACACTACAGTAGCTTTTCTTTTGTACCGTGGTCTTTATACACAAGGGCAACTACATGGGAGTTGCCTTGGCTAGATGGCACAAAGACGATGCAAGGTCATACTTGGAGGACTGGATGTAGATTTCAGCCAGCAATAGCCAAGCTCTCCTTGGAAAGAATCATCCGGGATTCTAACATTCAAGGTAAGTTAGTTTCAATAGTTTGCACACACCAAGTCCATTCAAGATGAAACAAAGATGTTTGCTACATTTTTTGAAGCAAAGGCACTCAAAGTCGTCCATAAACTCCGGGTTATAACCTGAATGCTCTCAAAATGTTCAAAATGATTGCCTTATTCTGGCTGCACTCTTATCATCCAGGATATCAGATAATGTCAAATGCCATCAAATGCCATCAGCTTGAAAACCTGAAAAAACTGCAAAAGTTCAGCCATTGAGCCCCTTGCCTTTCTTCGCCAAATCAGCAATTCTTTTGAGTTGATTTCGAGCCTTCGTCTGCTGCTTCAGAATGATGAGACCTGGTGAGATCTGAATTTCTTGTGCTCAGAATTTTGCAACCTTCGATGGAAAAACATAAACTCTGGCCTTGAGACATTGCCAACAACGCTGGAATATAGTCCTGGAGAATGATTTCTTATGACACCAATGCTAGATGTCATGACAACATTTGACCAATCTGTCCTTTTTGTCATTGTAGATGTCCATGAGTTGGTTCAGGGCATGCTCCACATTGGTCTTTTGCTTCGTAAACATCAGACTTTGGCACTGATAGACCTGACAAATCATTTGCTGAAATGTTGCGACAAGTGTTTCTATCATTCCAATGTGCAATCCAGCGAATCTACAAAAGTTTCACAGCCACAAGTTTGCCCATGACTCTTCAAAAAGTTTGCCTTCAAGCGAGGGTTCCATGACTGCTTATTCACTTGGCTCAGCTCCTTTAGCAAACTGTCAACTTCTCGGAGGTTGTCCTCAGAGTTTCGCAATGGGATGCTGGAAAAATGATGCCGTTTTTCATGATGTTTCAACCCACCAGTTGAAGTTTCCAGTTTGTCAGTTTATCCCATTCTTTGTATAGAGTTTAATTCAATTGTTCGAACATCCAAGGTGGTGTAGGAGTTCAACCACGAACAGGATAGTGTTTTCATGTGTTTCCAATGTCACAATGCCAAGGCTCATTCAGAGGATCCGTGGATGGATCCAATGCTTCCAAGCCCGCATTGGGGTCTGGATGCAAGTAGATTTCGATCATATGGGTAAGAGCTTCGACTCGAAAATCTGGATCTCGACGTGCAAAATTCAGCTCCACCAGGGCATCTTGCTGCTTGCTGATCCATCGATAATAGGTGCCTCGACAGAAGCGAAGACCTGCTTCACGATCAGGCGATCTGGTGCAGGCCTGGCAAAGGTGTAAGAGAATGGCAAACAATTTTGGATCAAATTGCTGTTTACAATATTTTATGTGGATCTTTGCCAGGATACAGGATTTAGTTGAGAGTTGAGAGCATGAAATTTGTTGATCAGAGGGCCAAGTGTTTTGGTTTGACCAGCTCTAATAGGACTTCATGACAAATCTACTGTACTTGCGTCCAGCCTTCTCTGCAGATTGAATGTACTTGGGAGCATCACGAAGTCGCCCAGCACGACGGAGCAAGAAAATCAGCTTGGACAGAGCTGTGTAGTTGCAAGGCTTCTTTTCCAGCAGAGCTTGGTAGTAGAAAGTCGCATCTTTATATTCTTGCGCTCCACCATCACTGCGACCACCCTGCGCTGCAAGCATCATATTCAACTCAGCCATGAGCATGGATGCTTCCTCGTTGGAGGGATCCACACGCAAAAGGGTCATCAGCTGCTTCTCACAAACTTCAAGCTCATTTTTGTGAAGGTGGATTCGAGCAAGAGCCAAGATGCTCTTTTCATGTGCATCATCATGGCGCAAGGTCTCCCCATAGTAGCCCACTGCATACTCCAAATTCCTTTCTCTTGTCTCATAATACTCCCCTAGCATGAAGTTTAAATCTGCACTTTCCTGGCGTAGGGTTTTCAAGGTCTGCTCATCATCCACACGGACCTGCATGAGTAGCTCATTCAAAAGGTCTCGGGCTTGGCGTAGGCACTCCGAACACTGTGGAACTGCACCTGTCATGCCACCTGAAAGATTGGCACGACTATCGGCAAAGTCGCTATGTACCTTGGCCAGCTGAACCAAAGTGTCCACTCGATATCTGGTCTTTTTGGGACCTTCTTCCATAACCACCTGCAAAGCTTCTTCCAACTCTCGGATAGCATCATCCCATCGTTGTAATCTCCTGTAAAGCCTGGCCAAATCTTGTCTCAGTTCTTGTTGCTGTGCCGATGGCTTTTTCAAGGCATCATGATAGTATTGAATGGCCCTGTCATAATCATGTGTCTGCATCATAGCACTGCCAATCTTACGCACCAAACTGGGATCCTTGTGGCTATCAATCTCCATGGCTTGTTGAAATGCAAGGATGGCATCAGCTGGTTCCTGAATGGAAAGGAGGGCATCACCAAGGATCAAGTAGTTCTGCACTGTTGGGGCATGATCAACAATAGCCTTGTAGCATCTCGCATACGCTTTCTTGTCCTTCCTGTGCTTCAAGTAGATGTCGGCCATTGCCGCTTTGGCCATGGCAAACTGCGGATGGTCTGGCTTCATCGTTCGCAGCATGTTCAGTGCTTGATCAATTTCACCCTTCTCAATGGCTAGCTGGCTGTTGGCCACCAGAATCTTCACTCCCTCTGCCGTGCCAGCAAACTCTGCAATGGCCGTCTTCACAACCTCACCAGCTTGATCAAGCTGCTTCAACTTGGTCAACAGGCTGATGTGCAAAGTGAAGAGTGCACAACGATCTGCTTGGCTCAACTGAACTCCTTTGGCTTTGCCATCACTATTTTTTACCCCTGGAAGTGCCATTGCAGACTCTAAAAGCTTGGAAGCTTGTTCAACTTCTCCAGCAGATGAGAGCACCTCTGCCTTCACCAAATAGTAAAGTGGATGGCTTCGCACACTAAAGTCATGGCTGAGTCCTTGCTCCAAATATTGCAATGCTGCATTCTGCTGGTCCTTCTGATGATAAATACGTGCTAGCAACAAATGGGTATCTGCTGAGCTTGGATCTAAGCGCAGGCATTGATGCAAGATGCGTGTGGCTACATCCACCTCATTCAAAGCCACTTTCGCTTTTGCAAGCAGCACCTGTGGAACAGGGACACAAAACTCCTGTAAAAAAAAAGCTTACTTCAATCATGTTGCATCTAAGATCTAAGTGTCTCCATGAATTCTGAAAATTTCTAGAATACATCCCCATTAAATTTCTAAAATCTCAGATGGGAAAAAATTTCAACAAGCTATTTTCGAGCACCTGTGCAGGCACCAAGCCCGGTACAAAGCGCGTAAGGGTCTCCAAGACTTGAACCCCTCGCAGCAAATAGCCTCCGGGCTTCGCCGCATCATCAGTGCCTCCAGAGATGGTGTGCTGCAAATACTCCCTTGCAATCTCCAACATGAAATCCGCATTGAGCTTGATGAAGAAGTCATAACCAACTGCAGACTTGAAATTGGTGATGTGCAAAGTGAGGGTTTCATTCAAGAGATTCAGAGCTCCTTCAGCATCTCTTCGCTTTCGCCAAGCAATCAAAGATTGCAAGAAAGCGAGGTCTGGGGACTTTCCCACGGAAATCTGAATTTCACTCAAGAATTCCAGTTGCTCCTCTGCATCATCCAAGCTTCCTTCCTGCACTCGGCAATTGATGATACCAAAAAGGGCTCGTACATCCGTCTCATCCTTGGCCACAGCTGAATGGAAGGTTTGTTCTGCCTTGGAGAGCTCCCCTTGCATCATATACTGGTAGCCCAGCTCCGTCAAATACTTGGCTTTCTCAGGTGATGCATCAGTAACCTTTTTGATCATGTTAAAGGTGATATTGAGGATGGCCTTGTGACGACCAGCTAAACGTGAGAAGAGCTGTGCACATGATAAAGTGAGATCATGATTCCTGGGCTCCAAGTGTTGCAAAGCAGTCACCAATTCCTGCAATCTTTCTGCTGCCTCTTCACATCGAGATTCCCTGGAGAGTAGAAACAAGACATTCAAACGAAGGGCTTCGATGTTGTTGGCTTCATGTTGTTGAAGTCGACCAGCAGCTTCTAACGCTTGATCCCAGTCAGCTGTCATCATCAATGCCTTTGCCTTCTCGATGAGAGCTGGAAGGAACCAGTCATGCGTTACGATGACCTTGTTCAAGGCATCAAGAGCTTGCACCCACTGCCGCTTTCCTTCCAAGACCTTTGCTTTTCCCATCAAAGCATCCAAGTTATCAAGCTCTGCTCCAGAACCAGTGGCGCTGTCGAAGAACTGCGCACACCTACGCTTGAGTCCAATGAAGCCAAAAAAAAACATAAACAATTCAAACGAGGCCGATATGATGGTTTTTTCCCTGGTGAAGGTCCCAACAAAAAAATCACTCTTTGGCCAAAGTACTGGTCCAGAAAGGCAATGGAAGTTTTGCCGCTTGCAGCGTTGGTCTTCTTGCCTGTAACAAAGGCATTCCAGCCCCTTGCCGAGTTCACCGCCGGGCTCTCGATGCCATCTAAGGAGTTGAGCACCTGACGACTGCGCCAATATGAAGAAAAATTAAGGAGAAGATGGCCATATGATTCATATGAATTCATATGAGTTCATATTATGATCCATTGCCTACTAAATTCATTCTTTCATTTCTTTTGACTTTTAAAGGAGTCCTTTGGTCCTTTGGTGCATGTAGTTCTCAAGTTGGACCTAGGAGGAGATTAACCTCAACTTTCAGCACTTCGGAAGGTCCGAAGTGCTTCATCTTCCAACCTAAAAAACAATACCTATGATCCTTTGCTCCAGCACCTCTTGAGCTTTCTCCACCTCTCCAACCATAATGTAGAAGCGGGCCGTTAGGACCTCGAGAATAGAACAAATACGCAGATAGACTGGATTGTTGTCTAGATCGGACTAGATTGGAGTTGAATAGGTTTGAATCCAAGCTGTGTAGGCTTAGATTTGGATTACATGAAGCGACAAGTGATGGTAATACTGTAGATAGACTCAACAAACAGGTAAAGGATCCAGGACAGGCTGGTGATTAAGGGCTGGTGACTAATTGTTCTCCCCTCAAATTTCGTAAAGGCATATTTAGTGTTCATCAATTTTTCTCTTCTAAGTTCAACCATTTGTCCACCGAGAGTGGCCAAGTGCGGCACTCTAGAAGTTTCTGGTGCATGATGCAATTCCTGCGATCGACGCAAATTCATCTCGCGCACCTCATGATCATCAAGAAAACACAGCAGTTGGGCAGTGAGTTGTATGGTGTTGGCAATCTCACTTACAGGAAAGATGGCACAAGATAAGTACTATGATCAAATATGATCAAATATCACCGAGGTACTGCATCTTGATCCACAGTGGCCAACTGCTCGTGGAAGTATGCCAGCGCACTCGCGAATGGAAGCCCCATATCGCCTAAGAATTCGGGCAATCAAGAAATCGGCATTTCTTTGTCGACTGTAGCACTGTCATTGTTGTCAAATTCCGAGGTGCGTTTGCCAACACAAGATTCTGCTTCTAGGATGGCTTCACGAGTGCTCCCCTCGCTATGCAAAGCATAAGCCTCAAAAAACATCAAGAATGGGCTACTGCGGTGTCTTTGTCATGGACACAAATTGCAAACTCACGAATCTCTTTATAACCTGGTCAGAACAGGAACGACAAAGGCCAACATGAAGAAATTTTCATGCAGCACAAGCTGTGCTACTTGCTCGAAGACCTGCCTTCCACAAGTGCAGGGGGACGTCGTTCGAGCGTCTAGCTTCTTGATCGCAGATTGTCTGGGCCTTGTTGTAGTATCCTTCTCCTCAGTTGCGAAGAATGTCAAACAGAAACTTCGGAGCCAAGAGCTCTGGGTAAACGTCAGCTTTGTGCATCCAGAAAACTGGCATAGTACAGGGCTAGAGCCTGCAAGTGCAAAGCAGCTGTGCTGTGGTCAATGCATTCCCGTTGTTTGATGCAAGCTGGATGATGCAATCACATCTCACGCACTCGCCTGCGCTTGCGAGGTCATCGCAGCGGTTGGCGTTGCGCCCCGACTATCCTGTGCTATGATCCTGTGCGATGCTGTTGATCTAGCGTTGGCTAGGCCTAGGCTCTGATTGCCAGGAGCAGTCAAGTCTTCTATGGGAGAACTGAAGATTGATACGTTGTGCCACGGCAGGCGGTTGGTTTTCTCTTTAGAGACTTTCGATTCGAGCCTCGGATCTATTTGAAGAATTTGAGGTTCAGAAGTTATGCCATTAAAGTGCAAACGTCTTTTTTCCATAAAAAGCTGGAGCCAAATACCATTCCCAAGCTGGAGCCAAATAGGCATGTTGATAAAAATTCCAAATCCCCAACGACTGGCGGCCAGCAAAATCGCTGAGAGGAAACTCGGGTGTTCACAGGGCCGGGCCAGGCCTATCACTTGACAAAGAAACTGGACTCGAGGTCGACCTGAAGCAGCGAAATTGGTGTCATGTGGGCATGAAGGAGAAATCGCCTGGTCATGGCAGGTAATAGTAGAAATGGCATTTATATATAATTTGTGTGGGACAACTGCAAACGTGATATTCCAGCGGCAACTCAAACTTATGATTCCAGGAAGCATGTCAATATGTGGAGATTCTCAGAAAATCAATTTGTGATGTCCATTTCTTGCACGGGAAACTCACTCCGCCTGGTTCCTTTTTTGTCCTTGCTTCCTGGTTGCTTTGGTTCCTTCTTGCTGCTTGCTTGCTGGTTATCCTGCCTCCTTGCTTCTTGCTTGCTGCTATAACACCAAGTGTTTTCTTGTTTCTTGTCCTTGTCCTTTCTGCGCATTTCAATAGACTCAGAAACCCAGTGAGTTTGTGATTAAAGAGAGGCACCACGTAAGCCCCTATAGTGCCAGCAGTGTTAAGATTTAGTCAGACTTTAGACAGCCTTGCGAGGTCGAATGTATTATCATCAATGTGTTGCATACAACAGATTGATGAAAATGGATCTCTTAAATCCTGCATCCCGGAAGTTTGAATTGCCAGGATTGGGTTTTAGTTTATGACAACATGTGTGAAATTGTCATTCAAGTTCCTATTCTGCAGAATGGTCAGGGGAAAAAACATCTTCCAATGGGCATAATAGGTCGACCTTTACCAATAGGATGTTGAAACAGAACTAACTCGAAGCTCTGTGGATGTTGGGGGGAAGGGTTCCGATAAAAATGTGCTTGCATGTCTTGCTACGAGAAAATGGGGGTTTTGGCCACCCTGCAGGAAAGATCAGTGCTCAACACTTTCCTTTTTGCTACAAATCATGCGGGGCGCTGTGCCTGTTCGGCACAAACCAGCAAACCACGACACTCAAAAGATTGAAGGCAACTTCCGCTTGGAACATCCGCTTCGCCCCATGCGCCCAAAGTCAAGCTTTGCAAACTGTCAGGAAAAATGACTTTCGCCAGGCTCTGGTTGAAACGACTGCCAAAAGTCAAGCTTTGCAAACTGCGAGGAAAAGTGACTTTCTCCAGGCTCTGGTTGAAACCATCGCCAAAAGTCAAGCTTTGCAAACTGTCAGGCAAACCGACGTTCTCCAGGCTCTGGTCGAAATTATCGCCAAAAGTCAAGCTTTGCAAACTGCCAGGTAAAGTGACTTTCTCGAGGCTCTGGTTGAAATCATCTCCAAAAGTCAAGCTTTGCAAGCTGTCCGGTAAGATGCCGTTCTCCAGATTCTGGTTGAAACCATAGCCGAAAGTCAAGCTTTGCAAACTCGCAGGTAAAATGACGTTCGCCAGGCTGTGGTTGAAACCATAGCCAAAAGTCAAGCTTTGCAAACTGCCAGGTAAAGTGACTTTCTGAAGGCTCTTGTTAAAACCATAGCCAAAAGTCAAGCTTTGCAAAGTGTCGGGCAAAGTGATGTTCTCCAGGCTCTGGTTGAACTCGTAGCCGAAAATCAAGCTCTGCAAACTGCCAGGTAAAGTGACTTTCTCCAGGCTCTGGTTGAAACGACAGCCAAAAGTCAAGCTTTGCAAACTGCCGGGCAAAGTGATGTTCTCCAGGCTCTGGTTGAAACAATAGCCGAAAATCAAGCTTTGNGGCTCTGGTTGAAATCATGCCAAAAGTCAAGTTTGCAAACTGCCAGGTAAAGTGACTTTCTCCAGGCTCTGGTTGAAATATTGGCCAAAAGTCAAGCTTTGCAAACTGCCGGGTAAAATGACGTTCGCCAGGCTGTGGTTGAAATCATTCCCAAAAGTCAAGCTTTGCAAACTGCCAGGTAAAGTGACGTTCTCCAGGGTCTGGTTGAACTCATAGCCAAAAGTCAAGCTTTGCAAACTATCGGGCAAACTATCGTTCTCCAGGCTCTGGTTGAAATCATCGCCAAAAGTCAAGCTTTGCAAACTGCGGGGCAAAGTGACGTTGTACACTCTCTGGTTAAACGCACAGTAAAATGACAAGCTTTGGATTCCATCAATTTGGGTAATTCCTTCCACTACAACTTCTTCGTCATCCACAGAGTTTTCTCGAGCTCCAAGATCCAGATTTCCAAACAGATATTTCCAAGCAGCTAGCAAATCAACCCGTGTATAGACATAGTACAGTGCAACTTCTCCATGAATGCCTTGTTCTTTGAGGCTTTTGCTCAATAAAATCTTCTTGGACTCATGCTGCAGTGAAATATGACAACCGGGTTTCTGTGGAATTTGCAAAGCAATCATATGCTGAAGGTCTTTGCCAGTGTTTGATGCAGGAATTCTGATGAGAAATTCTTCACCGATGAAGCTACGCACATTAATCTGTACGAGGTCAAAGCCATCTGCATGCAGCTCCATTTCCCTGTGGCTCGACATGGCTGGTAACTTGCAACTTGCTATTAGACGAACATGCAACAAGAGAAATGTACAAAAAACTATGCATGGTCACTACATTCTGGCAAGCATTCCAGAGTTGCTATCAGTATAGGACAGTGCAGGAAACAAATTGTCTCGTTGTGGCCGTAGATATTGCAACCTTCTTCTGCTTACGTCCAACGTTCTACCCATCACATCTGGCTTTGGAGAATGACTTGATAGCTCTTGATGGCCTCTTATAGTTCCTGATCATACTGATATTAGTAAAGACTGGAAAGGATGAGTCTGAATCACATGAAGCATCCATCAGGTGATTCTTGGTCCAAATAGCTCCGAGTACAAGAAGCACCAAGCCCCAGGACACCAAATCCAACCAGAGCTTTCCAGAAACATGAAAAAAGACTCAGAAGGTCAGTAAGTGTCTGAAAAGCGTCTCCAATACTTGCAAAAGACTTAGAAAAATACTCGGTAGTAGCAACAAGAACTGAAAACAGTTGCTGTATGATTTTGTTCAGTTGCTGTATTTTGAGGTCTGTAATTGAATTTTGAGAGGGTCGTCTAGTGTACAACCTCTCAATAAGGCATGACATGAGGATGCTTCGGAATCATTTCAGAATCTCTGAAAGGCATCACGACAAATGAAGCCTTACAAGCCTGACACACATGTCGTGAGTTGTTATGGTCCTTGATATGATGCTGTGTACTCCAAAACTGGGAAAAATAAACTGACGAGGGACCCGATTTGACTTCTCTGCGGTGCGTATTGTCCGCTTGCAGCATGATATCCGCTGCCTCAGGCTACATCAAAGGATTCGCTGAACGCAAAATGGTACCTCAAAGCCAATGGTGTCTTATATTGCGTGTTAGAGCTGCACCTCTTCATATGTAAGCTTCGTTCCTTTGCCCCTGGCCTACCAAGGTGTCCAAAACTAAGAATCAGAATCAAGGATTCAAGTCATACCAACTCAATTTATATATGTGATTGGACTTCCGTGAGAAGACTGTGCCTCTAACAGAGAGCACAATGCTACAAAGGCTCCATCAGGTACAGGCCTCAGCCATCTCAGAATCAGTGACCCAAAATCGCGCCGCGTGAGCGGTTGACAACAAAAAAAACACTATGCTTTCTGGCAGCGCAGGTGTTCGCATTTCCGACGGCATGGCCAACCGATGATCTGCTCCTGGGAACACCAGCACTTCGTGGCACCGACATGAAACCAAACACGGCTTGCGGCCTGGGCCTGGAGCACCATGGATGCCAGTGCCATCAGTGCCGCCATCTATGCCATCTGTGCCATCTGGCATTGCCCAAAGTTGGAAGGGCTTGTTTTGCAGGGAAAAATAACTTACAGTAAAAGCTGTAAATAATATGCCTAAATCCTAAATCCAATCTGGTCAAGTTTTAAGAAATACAAAAAGATTGCTAGGATTGGAGATGTCCAGGCTGACAAGCTGGTGTCATCCCCTTGCGAGATCTTGCTAAAATCCTGCTGCTTGTAGCTGCTTGTACTTGTCACTAGATCACGGACATGAATGACATGCTGCGCAAGATGTTTCCTGAATCCTGAACCAAAATGTTGAAATGTGCACTTTCTGAATCAATAAAGCTCCACAACTCAACTGGCACTTCTATAGACACAAATCATTAGGATTAGCGCCATCTCCCACACGATGACAGTGCCAGTTGGAGTCAACCCCCAAACCTTAGTGGCTCGGCTTCCAAAGCGTTCGCTGCGCAGCAGTCGCTGAAAAATGCTGAGGCCATTGGCTGAAGACTCAGAGCACTGGACATCTTTAAACCTGCCGACCAAAAAATGATGAAATCTGACTGGGCTCGGCTTAGCTGATGAAAAAACTGACAAGAAAAAAAAACTTGCCACCTTGTCTCTGTCTCATCTTTCAGCAAGAGTTGGCGAGGAGGAGCATATTGCCTTCAAAGTTTGCTGGCTTTGAATCCAGGCAAATATCAAGTACTACAGAAATCAAACATGGGCCTCTCCCCTTTCTTCGAAGTTGAGCCCCACCTAGAAACTCAGAGTTCATGTTCCCATAACGTCGTGTTGATTCCACTAGCCAACTGAGCTGCCAGCAGGTAGATCTCCTGAGAAAGTCATGAAATCATCAAGCAGAATGATAGTCCTACGTACTGCTAGATCCAAACCTTTCTTTAAGATCACTACCAATCGCTAGATTAGCACATTATCTATATAATCTAATGGAAACATTGAAAGATTGGTCTTGAGTCAAACACAGCTCATAATCACTTTCATTATTCTACCTGAATCTGAAAAAACTAGCGGGGTTTTGCCAAAATTTCCCCACCATCGAGTATTTGACCAAGCTTCTCCGGTGTCCGTGCGAGAGACTCCAAAGCTGGGTCCAAAGCTCAACTGCTGCCATTTGCAGTTATTCCTTCGCTGTCGCATCGAATTGCTGCTTGTCACCCTTTCGTCGGACCTTTCGTCGTGCTCAGGCCACCACTGCTCAGCAAATTGCGCGAACCATGGAACCTCAAAAAAAGATAACCGAACACGTAACAGCTTGGTCTGCCATTGTCATGATGTTACAAGATATCGTGTGTTTTTCTGAAATGATGGTAAGGAAAATGACATTTGTCCTTCAAAATAGATGATGTGGTGGTACCATCATTTCTGGAAACACTGTCTGTATATAGCACTGGTATATACAGATATGATACTCCGATACTGTATGTCCATGTTACAAACTCGTTCAAACTTGCACCTCAGTGGGCATATGGAGGTTGGTCTCTGGCACCTTTTCATTGGTCGCCTGGAATGAAAACGCCGCTTGACAGTGATGCGTTCTTAACTTTATTGTATCGTTCACAAATAACAGTGCAAACCGCAAACCCCGCAACATTTGCCTCACATGCTGGCCAACATGCGCGATTGCCCCAAACCTTGCATGTCGCCAGCGATTCCACTATTCCAAAAAAGTGTCAAGCAAATGGTCGTCATGGCTGAGCTTGCAACAAAGACGCGAGAGCCCCTTGACTGCATCTCTGGCTGACATTTATTCCAGTAGTGCGCCTTCCACAATCAGCGGCTCCAAGTCGTCGCCATTGAAACAAGTATAGCGACTCTCAAAGCTGGGGCAAGTGCAGCGAAGTCCTCTTCTTCCTCTTCATCCTCCTATGCAAAAAATCAATGTTCAATTTATTTAGATGTTTTTTTTTGGCATGTCATCATGTCACCCAGCTCCAACTTCGACATTACAAGTCTCTTGAAGTGGTGTTTCTATAGAAACAGTTGAGGCTCAAGACCTCTTCAAGAAGCAAGTGGCCACTGCTCAAGAGCAATGATAGACCTTCAGTTGTCCAAAGTTTTGCTTGTCTGCTGTGGCAGGCTTGCTTGAGATGCTTTTTTTTCTGCCTGCTGCACCAAAAGGAAGGAATGCCTTTCCAGGTACCTGGACACAACCATATCCACCAGAACCACACAACCGAATCATTGAATTTAAAATACCACAAAAAAAAACATCGCGGCTCCCTCAACTGCACCAAGTGACGATTGGGGGACATGGGCCCTTCGCATTGATGTTGCCTTGCGCAGGGAGGTGACGAGCCATCAAACACCCGTGCAAAAACCCGAGGATTGAGTCTGCAACGAGTGAGGATGGTCAAGTGTCTGCACCAACACCTGTCAAAAGGTGACTGAACACAAGCGATGTCCCAAAACCAGATTCGTGCAAATCCCTTTAGAATGGGTTTGTTTCGAGGTGGCACCATACCGCTATCAGAATCAGAATAGTCATGAATAGTCCGTAGCAACAGGGTATACAGCGGTATACCGTATTTCCCTTCGTCTCGGATCGCCTGAATGGTGGAAGTGTTCGCACCCACACCATAGACGTGCAAACAAGCACTGGTAGGGAGCTTTGAGTCGCAAAGGTGGGTTAAATCACATGGTTTGGCTATGGTAACCTCTGGTAGGTTGGCGCAGCAACACCAGAGGCTGCAATATCATCGACCAAAAAATTGCCGCATGTTTTTCGATGTCTGAACCTCGTATCCTGCTCCAAAAGGTAGCTTGAACAGCGGTTCCGGACTTACAGCATCTAGGGAGATCATCGATTTCTGTCCTGCAATTGGGCCAAATGGAATAGAAAGGAAACAACATGACTGCTATGCTGGCTTGCGCACTGTTGGTCTTTCTTGCTGATAACGGCTGCAGCTCAATTCCAACGAGTTCGAATAAACATCACTGCGGACAAATGTTCTTGCTATCAAGCAATGATAGCAACTTCAGAATTGACGAAAGGAGTGGATAAGACCCAAGCTCCAAAGCTGACAAAGCTGCAACTTGTTTTTGGATGACTAAATCTGAAGCGATGGTCATGCATCCACTTCACTGAATGGATGCAGAGAGTAGGCCATATGGTATCAGCTTGCCTTGGTGACGCAAAATGTTTGGCAACTAGCCTCTGACATGTGATTCAACTCTTCCTACAGCAAGGCTCGAAAAACAAAAAAACAAAGCACCCGAAGGGCCTGACGCACAGGAGTGGAAGGATGTTTAATTCATAGGCACCAGTCCCAAGAACTTGTTCTTCCAACACAGACTAGTACTCATTGGTACTCAAAACTCAAAGTTCTAAAAATCCAAGAACCCAAGATTCAGTTTTGGAAAAGAGAGAGAGAGTCTAGCAACTACTGGATGCAAGCCACCCGGGATGAGAATTGCTGCAGCAGCTGCTAGTGCAAGAGCTGCAGCGGCTGCTTCTGCTGGTGATGCAGTCGGTTCATCATCGAAGTCTTCACGAGGTGGCATAGGAGTCTCCCTGCCGTGCAAATTTAGCTGGTTTACCCTCACCGTGCACTAAACAACAGTTCGCGCAGAGAGTGTAGAAATTTGAGCTTGGCACACAACTCACAACTCTTCTGACTGAACCAATCAAAACAAGCCAACTCTGACTCTGCCCATATTTCATGTCACGGTGGTTGACGGTTTACCCGGCCTGGATGCAAAAAACCTGGCAGCCCATGCAAAGAGCGCAGAGGAGCACACAGTAGCATTGGCGTTGGGACCCAAGCGTTCGACGGCACCCAAAAGCAACAGCACACCGGTACAAAGCCTCGAGTTTCTTTTAGCCGTTGAAACGGGCTTCATGAGAAGCCCCAAAGATCCTTGCATTAGTTGCATGATGATGGCTACATCTTTATGTAATGTAATCTGTGTTTGTCAATCCAATGATTCGGTGGTTCAATCAGAAGTGAAGACACCTTGATGGGTTTGGTCAAACTGACTTTCTTGCACCAAGACCACATGAACCAGAAGTGGTCAAGTGGTCGCAGAAAGGTTCCCCCATGGAGGCAAGGTTCTCTAGAAGCTGCAGAGGTCGAGGTCCAAACAAAAACCTGGCAACTGTCACAAGGTCGGGGGTCCAAGGTTCCACCATTGGTTTTTTGATTTCTGAAAGTGAATTACAGGGCACATTTCACGAATGTGATCCTGCACCTGCAAAATGAAGTATGCTACCAAAAGTTCTCTGCAACACAAACCACAGCATACTGTCGATAAGTAACGTATAACAAATCATCTGGCATGAATTTGGAATGTTCATCAATATGGATGATCCTCTATATATCATATTATAATGAACACTACTTTGACCCACGTCATGCCTGGCCAAAAGGTGTCCATCAAAACCACGCAAAGGCAGCAGTTGCACGGCTTGCGTCGTCAGCGCTAAGCTGCCACTAAGCAGAAGCGGATCCAGCCTGCAGTGATTTTCCAGGCGGCCCTGCGGCCCTGCCCAACAGACCCAATCACTCAGGACATTTCTGGACGCGGCGTATATGTAGGGTAAGTATGGTCGTAGTGTACATCTGTTGCAAATGCAGACCCACAGGCCCTAAGAGAAATTCATAGCAATTGTGCACTAGCTTCTAGTAGGCTGCAGAATATGCTTTCATATGCTTTCATCATGTTCATTTAGGTGGTGGAATCTCCTAGAAGATACAAGATTGACTCTCCCATGCATCTGCTGAAACCCGAAACTCTTCTCTGAGCTCGATTCAATTACAATCAATCCTCAGGCTTGATGTGTCCTGTATGCAACCAAAATACGTCACCTTTGTCGGTGTACGAGCTGCAGCTTCTCCACTACTCAAACTCAGCACCGTTTGCACAGCATCGTCTGGAAACGAATCGCCCAAGAGTTGTGCAAGCAGCAAGGGCAGCCGTGTAACCTTGTGAAGGCGGCAGTTTGGAGTGTCAACAAGTCAACCTGTTGTGTTTCACTTCACAGTGTCAACTTGTCGCCGTTCACACCTCTCTTGTCAACTCCTTCGGTCCAGTGGCTTCAACGAGGATGAGACCGTCAGAGGCATCACCACGGAGTACGCCAGCAAGACACAGCAGCAAAGCAGTTGCAAAGCCAGCATAGGAACCACTCAAAGCTACTTCCACTTCTGTCTTCCGAGAAGGTGACAACCTCAAAGCGGGACAGGTGTTTGCCTGTTGGCCCTTTCATCTTACATCTCCTTACATGTGCATATGTGCAAAGTAACTCTCCAGATTGAGCCCCAGACCCTCTTATGGACCAGGTGCGTCCCAACGTGCCCAGGCTGGATGATGGGATGAAATAACCCCCACGAATCTTGGCACCATTCCTTTCAGCCGCCTGTCCTCGTCCAAAACCCTGAACAATCAGCATGAGTAATAGGCCAATACCCACTGGCACAACCCCATCTGGGTCAAGACGTGTGACAGCCACACCCAACATAGGGCTGTAGGTGACCTCTTCCACCGATTTATTCAACAGGGCATCGCTTCGTTCACCATTCAGGGAACCCACAGCTGCAGCGATGATGTTGCAGAATGCTGCTGTAGCTGCTAACGAACCACCAATGAGAACTCGCCTGACAACATTTCAGAGACATTCACCAATCTCAGATTGCAAGCTGCAATGCATTGTACTGTTGTACCTGGACAACAGACCAACGCCCCTCTCACGTTGGAGCCACTGCCTGAAATTGCCAGAGCCATCTTCAATGGGCAGGTCAGAGGCTCGAAATACCAGCAAAGCAGCTGGACACTCCTGCAGACCACATCAATTCTGTGTGGATCAGTATTAACGTGTTGTTTAAAGTGTAGGGCGGGAATCTTCTAAAAACCCACCAAATCCCACAACCACCCTTTCGATATTATGACGAGATTTTTCAGACATACAAAGGCATACAAGTGACTGGCAACCAGTCCCAACCCCCTGCCTTTGATGAGCTGACTTGGGCCGGATCAAAGTCCCCCTTGGGCCACAAGCTGAAACCTGGTGCAGGAGGTGGACGTTCGCGTTGCAAAAAAACCTCGGGCGAAAGTCCCGCAGAAAAATGAAGCTTCGCCCGAAAGTAACGGTGTAGAAGTACTGTTATATGTACTGACGTGTAATGAGGTGTACTGAGATACTAAACTTGTTGACTAGTGCAAACTCCCATTCTCCAAAATCGGACTAACATGGATAAATTGATATAAATTGTATAGTGCAGTGTAGGCGCTAGATATTTTCCTTCTCCGTAGCGACGGTCCAGGGAAGCTTGTCGCTGTTCCACGAAACTTCTCGGAGTGCCACGGCCACCGACATCTCGCCTCGTAAACAGAGTCTGAATCAACCCAGGCAGCAAATCACCTGTACTGAGTTCAACAACCGCTTCACTGTACGTCATAACTTGAATTTTAGGCAAAGGTACGCCAGCAAGCCACGAACCACCACGCAGCGGCCAACACTCAAATCTTGGTCAAAATTGAAGGAGCTGTGTCTTGAATGTCCCTGTCTCTTTCTCACTCTTTGGTCCTGTCTAATGATTAACTGACTTCATTCTAGAAAAGCAGAACTTGCCAAGAATAGCAAATTAGTGTGAAGCTGTTGCCACTTTCGACAGAATTCAGTCATGGCACTACCAGTCATGGTGAATCCACTGCCGGGCAAATCGAGGGCATCCCGCACATCACTTGGCTCTGGGAGCTCTCCACGTCCCTGGACGCTGGGAACTCAAATTCCAATAGGTTGAGGGAGGTTTGCTTACCTTCAAATCTGGGCAAGGCCGGCAAAGTGTAACATCAGTTATTCTCCAATTCCCAAAACGAAGTATATAACACATTCAATGCCGATCCACCCTCTGCAGTATGAGCCTCCTGAAAGAGTGCAGACAGCAGCGGCAGGGTTCCAGGCCCTAAGGCATCACGAAAGCGAGCAACATCTGCCAGTTGCTTCGAATCGATATCAATCCTCAGAAGCCAAGTCAGCTGTAGAGCACTGGCTACAAGATTTGGTGCAAGGGATGGTGCAACTAAGGTGCGTTGGAAGATCCAAAACACTGAGAACCTCAGGATCTCGCAGGGAGGTAGCTTCAGCAAGAATGAAGCTCGACCTTGTCCTCGTACCTTTTTTCGTTTGTATAGCATGGTGTAGGAAGCAACGTCCTGATAAATCAGGGTGGATCTGAGAGATCAACCTTATCCTTATTCTCTTCATCTTCTTCAAGCCGTCGAGACTCCCTCTTTGGCTCCTCGAAAAAAAGCAACACTGCTTTGCAGCCCAAAGCAACTGTCAACAAGTGATGTGATGCAGGCTTCATCTGCCAAGTTGCACTTCTGGATGGCGAGTCTCGTGGTGTACTCACTGTTGCATCTGCTTTGGATGCCTCTTCTTGCTTCAACTCGGCACGTCTGCGTGCAACAGCTTCCATCTCCAGCTCCAGGTTCTTTGCCTTGCCAGGTGATATTTTCTTTCTTAACGAGTCAACGCTGTCGTGAAGGCAGAACAAGAAAACTACACGGTTGGTCAAAGAATGACGTGGTGAGCACCTTTAAAGCTTCGTAAGCTGCTTGCCATTCTGCCGCAGAATCACTCAACTCTGGTGCCTTTGGCAGTGTACCTGACTGTAGTCGTTCGGCCCTTTCAACTTCAATGGCATAGGCTTCTTGCCATAGCTTTCGTGTGTCATCATTTGGATCTGCCAGAAGACATACCCTGGATCGAGAAAAACACTCTGTCTGCCGGCCACGCGCCCAGAGAAAACCACCGGCTGCAAGCACCAGCCGTATGGACGATGTCGACCTTCCATGGTTCCGGGTGTCGCCGAGATCCACGGACGGCGACCACAAAGCACTGCGTCGGAGCGCCGGTTGCCATGACAAAGATGGCGTAGCTGCAACCACAGCCATGAATGAAAATGTGGAAAACCCCTCCCTGTGCTAGCTATATCGACTTTTTACCGTTTACCAAAAAATGACTACTAAGATGATGATACAACCCGGCTTGGATCTATGTGGAGAGATATTTCAAGCAACCTGCCATTGAGACAATTCATTGATAGTGGTTACTCTTTCACTTTCAAGCCTAGTTCCCTTTTGAGTATAGAGTCACAAGTGATGCCTTTGAGATCCTTTTGTTTTCTGTCCGAAGCCTTGCTTCAAAGCTGCTGACATGTTCAATTCAGGAAGCATGACATGCCCTGAATCCGCCGTTCTACTGCTCAAATCCATGGACACCATTCCACCATTCCACAATCCTGCTTAAAGATCCCAGTGTTCGAAGCTATTTTGTCCACTCTTCGTGATAGACGTTTTGCACAATACAGTACACCCCACGGGCACTCGCTCCGTGCAGCTTCTGAATCACAGGAATGGAACCCGGGAAACAAATCAAACTAGCAAGGGTGATGTATATCCTGGCTGACACGGTTGCGATGTGCCCTCGAAGGCCTCACTGTGACAGCCTCGGTTTTCGGCTCCCGCATCGGCACCGTCGAAAGTGTCATGTGATGTAATTGACGTATAAAGCAAGCTTCATGCATCTAGTAGAATACTTTATGCCACTAACACTATACTGACTATACTCTTCTGCATATATTTCTGACATGATAATGATATTAAACAAAAAGTTTGTCATCTCCAAGGTGAGCATTGTTCAGTCTAAATGGCCTTTGGAGTGAAGCAGTTCCTCCATGGTGATGTCCTGGAAGGTATATCAGCTTGACTGTTTTAGGATGGAACAAGTGTCAGCAAAGGATGAAGTGAAGTAGATGACACAACACTGTCCAAGAGTCCTTGCGATTCAGCCACTTCCAGCGTGACCTCTGTTCTTCCCGCAGTCGTTTCGCTGTTGCTTTTTCCTCTGACCTCTGCAGTCAAGCACGGTCAAAATGATTGCAGAGGCCCTTAATTACTGTCTGGCTTGCAGCCCTCAAAAGAATCCGTTCCTCCAATGGCATAGAAAGTGATGTATTATATTTATATGATACTATGATACGCATATAGGAAGAAGTTGCACTCAAAGAGCCAAGTTTCAAACATAGCAGCTCTTTTCTCGCGTTCAGCCTGCTGGAAGGCTTGTGCCTTTCAGAGTTTGCAAGGCTTTGTGCCATATGAGTTTCTGGATTCTCTCAAGCCACGCGTCTTCAAGCATACACACTTGCTCATTGAACAACTTTAGCTAAACACCTCCTTCTGCTTTCTGCGTGCAGCTTCTTTTGTGGCTTCTCTCTCGGCTGCCTTCACCAATGTCACAGCTGGTGAAGTTGTGACTTGTTGTGTCTTGTGGGCAAATTTCATGCCAAGGCACAATTTTGCCTCTAATATCCTAGTAAGTCCTAATGGATTTGACTAAGAATTCTTACTTAGGCATCATAAGTTTCCGCATATGCCAAGGGGGTGCCTTCTTCTCAGCAGCCAAGATTCGCATCGCTTTTCTATGAGCACGATCCCATCGCCTAGACCCGGACCCCACAAATTACCTTCCGGGGATCCAACCGGTCAACCCTGAGGTCTGAACGCGAGAAGCCGAAGCAGCCGCTTCCATACACCTTCAGGTGCCTTGCGTGGGGGCCAAACTGAAGTCGTGTTCGAAAATCCTCACAATGCCAACCAACTCTTTGGCACCAAATCTTTAGCAGTTCAATTTGTCACACGCAGTCTTTCGATGTGTTTTGGCCCACCTCTGAAGCACTTTTGCGCTGGTGCCACAATTTGCGTCTGTGCCCTGGTGGAGAAACAAATGTCTGTGGATTTTTTATTGCCACCTCTGTAATCTAGCTGCATGCATCATTTATTTGTCCGTTCAACCAGAATACCAATCCTGAAAAATTTGAAGAAATCTGCTGCTTATGAGTCTTGGAAGATCTGTCTGTCCTTTCAAAGATCGATATGCCCATCGATGGAAATATGGCTAAAAATTGGTATGAAATACTGAGTGGCATCCAATTTTGCCTGAAGTCGAAGCAGCATCTCTGCACTTATTCCTGCTACGCAAGACCTCATTCAACAGCAAATGAGGTTCACTGGATTGGTTTCAAGGCGCTTCACACCACGAGAGAATTGGGACTCAACCAGCTGTGATGCTTTACGCTTGCGCCCTCGTTGCGCACGCTCAAATGCTTGGGCCTGGATCCATGTCAAAGATTGATTTTTTGACTCAATGAATCTATAACAACACCGCGACAGGGTGGAGCCAAGGTCAGAACCGCCTTTTTGCTCTGGTGTCGAGGTCGGTCCTCCTGTAACATGGCCAACCTTGGCATACTTTGAACCAATGAACCTACATCAAAAAGTCTCTGGTGCCAGGCTCAGGGCCGATTCCAGCGCTCAAGGCGTCTCTCACGTTGAGGTCGTGTGGCCTTTCAGGTTCAGCTCTTGGGTTTCTACAGAGGCAGCAAAGTTTCAGAGACTTAACATTCGTCACCTACTTCAGTCGTGTTCCATCTTTGAATCTTTTGAGTTTAAAAAAACACCGCATCAAAAACAGTGAGAAAAAGGATAAAAAAAGGTGTGAAAGTTGATGCTTTTCTCACCGAACTGGTTCTTCAGGACAACTTTGGTCCATCTAAGATCCTCGAAGATGCTTGGAAATGCCGTTTCTACACACCGCTCACCTTGGAAGATTGATTTTTTGAGCTCCAGTAGATACAAGTCCAGCCCAATGTCCAGGAGCCGCTGGGATCCATGGAGATGTTCTTGTAGACTCTATTCGGCTCACACGTCGAGTAGCACCTGTCAAGGTGTTTTGTTGAATTTTGGCCTGCAAATGAACCAAGAAAGTACTGGTAGAGGTTTCAATTTCAATTTGTTCTTCCCCTCGAAGATGTGCAGCTTCCAGTCGTTCAGAAGCTCGAGCTTCAAAGGGTAGCCACGAGACTGATCCGATTCGTTCAGCCAGTTCAATGGGCTCACTCTCATAGAACCAGCAACTGGTTAGTGGCGCTTCTCCTGCAGCCAATTGTGCTGCCAGGGTCAAGCAGGCTTCCCTCTCCAACCCAGAACGGCGCTCAGCGGCACGCCGCGCTAAATCTGCAGGACTCGCGCTGCCAGCACCACAGGAAGCACCAGCATCCAACAGCAGCTCACAAATGTCCACCCTGCCCATGCCAGCAGCGCTGTGCAGAGGAGTCATTTGCTGCAGATTTGCTGCATTTACATCACATCTCGCCAGCAACAAGTCAGCAACAAGACCTGCAGATTGATTCGCAGCAAAATGAAGTGCACTGAAGCCCAGACGATCTCGCATCAATGGATCAGCCTGTGCATTGAGCAGCAAGCGCACCACAAGTCGATGACCACCGGAAGTCGCGCGATGCAATGGCGTGTACTTTGGGTGTTGCCTGTCCCTTTCATTTGGATCTGTACCCGAACGAAGCTTTACCAAGATGACCCCAAGATCCCCTTGTCTGGCAGCTTCACCCAGACTTACATCAGCGGCTTTTTGCAATGATCCACTTTCCTCCAGCAAACAGTCCAAACTGATACAAAGACTGGAATGTGCTGATGCAGAAAAGGCCCAATCTGCCTCTGTAGCAGGGAGGATACATGAGAAGTGGACTTGAAACTCTATGGAGAAAGGTCCATTGCCACCCCAAACAAATTTAAATCCAGTACATATCCTAAGGTCCTAAGCACCTTCATCAACTTACAACTGATTCAGTATGATAGCAAGATGGAGGATCATCTGAAGTACTCCCCTACAACACTTGCGAAGTTTAGCCAAAGTTGCAGCAGTGCCAAAGGACAAAATCCTACAAAGAACTCCACCAGGAAGTTCAAGCAGGCTATTCACTTCCATGGCTTCCATCACTTCCATGGCTTTCTGCCCTGAGGTCTATTTTTGTCTGGCAAAACCTCTGGTATGCTCCAAGATAAGGTTGTAGAAAATTTATGTGTTTTTTGAAGCAGTGATTATGTTGGACTGGCCTTTATGGTGGTTGAATCCTGAGGTAGTTGAGGGCAGTTGAACTTTACCACTCTCAAACCGTGCATCGCTAGCAGCAAAGGTGAAAGGTTGACAAATGCCTGTGCAATGAAAAGGACTCTGGCGATTAAGCCAAAACATTGCAGCTTGCGTGTCACCGGCTCCCTCTGCGTGGCATCTCAACTTCAAGATTGTAGATGTCTTGTGGAGTTCGGATACTCGATCAGCATTCTCCAACCGCCAACTCCCTTTCCGCATGCCCCAGCCTCGGCCAAATCATCCAAACGTTTGCTGGCAGTCAACCGCCTCGAATCACTGCAGTCACCTCCACAAACACTTGGAAGAAACAGAGGAGCGGGGCAAAAATTTGGGAAGTCCTGGATTTGCAAAGCGTACGGTATGGTACGGCAAAAAAACTACTCACATCAAAAGGATTATGGCGGTAAGGTTGTAAATCTCGTAAGTTGCAGTCCCAAATCAATGCAGGCTTCGCAGATTTCCTTTACAATTCATTTCACCTTGGTTTCTTTTCAACTTTGCCCAACTGGGGCACCCCAAAAAAAACAAGACAGCAAGTAGCACCCTGCCTCTGCCATTTTTTCCAGTCTCTACAATGTCAAGGTAAACTTCTCTAAATGCCAGCCATCGCTCCTCTCAGTAACACCCCGACAATGAGAGGGATGAGATACAACAACAACAACAACAACAACAACAACAACAACAACAACAACAACAACAACAACAACAACAACAACAACAACAACAACAACAACAACAACAACAACAACAACGTCTTCCAAATTCAGTCCTGAAGCTTGTTGAGATCAATGCGATTAAATCCCCAGGCTCCTGGGGACCCGATGTTCCACCATGTTTCACCAATGCATGGTTGGAATAAATATTTTGATGCACTGACACCATAGAACTTCCGTACCCTGTTCAGTTGTCTGGTCGTTCATCCTCAAAGTCGGGCATCTAATACGTCAAACACGGGAAAATCAATTTTACCCCTCTACCTTGGCCTCAGCCAACTAAGAGCCTCGAATTTATGGAAAAATTTGCAACTCTCCTTGCCCCACAGGTGCGCGGAAGCGCGTCAAGCGAGCCCACCTCGTTCCATGTGTTGCTTGAAACTGCTGGATGATGCAAGCATAGAAAACTCCAAGGACGCCGTAAGCGCCGAAACTATTCAAAAATAGTGAAGGCAGACAAGGCCCCATACGCAGTGAGCGCGTCTTCCAGCTTGGCTTGTTGAGGTGTGTGCAAAGGTGGCCGCACCTTGGCAAAGTACAGTACAAGCTCACCTGTCTCAACCTCACCCTCATCGATGATGACGACCACCACCAGAACAACAACGACAACAACGGGAAGAAGCTGCATCTTGCTGTACCACATACATATATGAAAGGAGTGCTCTTTGAGTTCGCCACCCAGAACCGCATACACATCATGACTTGGAAGCGAAGACCAAGATCCTGCAATGCGTAGTGTTGATGTGTTTAACAAACCCCCCTGAATGCACATGTGCTTCTGTGTAAAAAGCCAAGGCGGCAAGGCAGCTGAAGGTTCGCACTACAGGTTGGTTCACTCCTCTGCTGTCACTCCATGCTCTTCCAACACGGCCGGAACGGTATCTGCCATTTTCTTGGCAAAGAGATCGGGCTCAACAATTCCTTGCAGTGCTGATTGAAAAAAAAAGAGGGCGGCGCCGGGAACCGGTTCTGAAGATAAAAGGGGGTAAGGATGTATTGCAGTCAAGACACGACCAACTTTCTGCTTGATCGACATCAGAATAAGAAGAATGTCAACTGCTCTGTCCAGATCCTTCACTTTCCGAGCTGTCATGTAAAAGGACTGCACGCAAACGCTGACCTGATAAAAGACAGTGTCCCTTCTGTGGAAGGAAGCAATGCCGCGCATTGCATTAGCAGCCCTTGGTTGCCGAATCTTGCTGTGCGTGGCCGGCTCTGTCTGCTGAAGCTGCTCTACCTCTGCATCTTCGATGGCCAGCGTTTCGGCAGCCATTGTCCCAGTTTGCTGAGATTGTTCTGTCTCAGGCCCACACTGGCTGCCGGTGTTTGCCGGCTCTGCCAAGGACAAATGTCTCTGTCCTTTTTTCTGGGCCAAAACCCAGGCTTCTAAGGCGAGGCGATGTGGCTGTGAGAAGCTTTCCTTTAGAAGCTTCAAGCGTCTGCTTGGAGTCAGCTTTTGTAAGAGAAAGAAGACTTTGGCCATAAGTCCATCCTCCAATGTCTTTATTTGGTTGAGACGTTGCGAACGTTTCGCCGTTTGAGGTCGTGGCCTTAGACTATCAGCAATGCACAGGTTGGTCGATTGGTAAACACGCCACGCCACTGAGGAGCAAGCTGTTCCACGTTCGGCTGTCCACCTGGCACTTGTGGCATCGTTGCCTTTGGCACAGGTGCACTCTTTGTTCCAGCCTCGCATGCACAAATCTGCAGAAATTAGTCAAATAGTCAAATAGTACAATTTCAGCTGTGAGGCTGTGAGATTATTTGAATCAACATGAACTTTCACCAAAACCTTGGTGGCCACGGTGGTCTTTTTCTTGGCACCTTTTGGAATGCCTTTCGGCCTCTTGGCCTAGCACTTTCAACAAATCACCAAAAAAAAAACGGGAGAATTCCTGGCTGAAGATTCCCCCCCACCTTTTGGAGGCTATGGTCATATTCAGCTCTGCTGCTTTCATCAGACAGAACCTGGCAGAATCAATGTAACAACAACAGAAAAATCTGTTGGCAAAATCAGAAACCAAGGCCTCAAAAGCCCTCAGTGCTCTCTGAAAAGCCTTAGAGCGCTTGCCATAGTCGCCCAGTCCACAATTGATCTCGCTACCATCGATAGTGTTCACATCTCCCGCCTCTTTTGAGCCCCCTTTGTCAGGATGCAAAGCAAGGGCTTGCCGCTTGAATGCCTCAGAGCTGCTTTTGGCACTTCCGGATCGACTGCAGTGAGCAAAGCTTTGTCTATGAAGATCCATTGAGTCTACTAGTCTGTTTGATTCGTGGCCGAAGAATGCTGAGGACTCTTCAGCTTTAACTTCAGCGGCTGAAGCATGAGCATGAGTTCCAAGAACCTTCCAAGGACTGCAGTCCGGGTTCACACAACGTAGTACTCCAATGTCAACTGTATGTTGCTTGCCGCGGCCATGGGAGAAGCACCTGGTAATGCGTTTCCGTTCCCCTCATGCTCATCAGCCTCAAAAAAACCTTGGCATCCAAGTGAAAGTTTGCCTTGACTGTATGTCTTGTAATCTTCCGACCATCTTCTCAACCGCAGCAGGTGCAAACTAGGTTCCATGCCGAAAAAAGCTAAAAAAGTCGCTAAATGCATCAGAGTTAAAGAAGATTGCCTGACGCCAAGTTGATGATATGTTGAAGTGAGATTGTTTGGAAAACTCAGAGGCTACCAAAGCCAACACCAAAGCCCCTGCAAGCCAAGATGCGCAGTCAGACTGAGCATCACTTGCCACATGCACCTGAAATGCCCCGGAAAATACGTGTCATGCCATGCCCTCCCCTCCGCCAATTCCCAGACTTCAAAGGGACGCTTCCGAGGGTCAAACGCTGTCCGTGGAGGTGTTGCGAATGACAGGAGCAGGCCTGCGCACCAAACTTGTTGAAGAATTGCAAACCCGTCAAGTCAAAATGCATCCGTGTCGCATTGTGGATGTCTGGTACCTGCAGTTTCAGCTGGTGCTACTCCAGTCTTCAAAGACAACTCAAAGTCCAGCGAGATTCAGTTCCCATATCTGTCACTGGGCAAGTCATTTCCTTCCTCTCTTTTCATCATAAGGAAGTCACTGCATCTTGAAAGGTCTTGTTTTGGCCGGGGCCAAAGGATTGAAGGTTCAGGCCTTAGACGCTTTTTAGCTCTGTTTTCCTGTTCCTCTGCTGCTAGCATCAAACAGTCTTGTGTGGTGAGTTCGGCGCTGAAGCTGCACGAGGCAACAGGATCTTTGCACCGAAGAGCCCAAACAGCGTTTTTCGTCGCTGTCAAAGGTCAGTTTTCCAAAATATTGCATTCTACCAGCAAGATTCACAGGCTGACAGCTGACCCCTCCCCTTCTCCATTAGTCGACTCCAAGCTCTCTTTTTGCTGACGCAACATGTTAATGCGGTGACTGGTGCCTATCCACATGCCCAAAACGGAGTTGGAAACATGTCCCACCAAAGATCATCGCAAAGTGTTCGGAGATTCCACAAATGCACGGACCTATATCGAACCTATATATACACTGATACAAGTAGTGATGACTGGAGACTCCCCTGCTTGTCTTTTCGGCCTTTGTATCCTGAACTTATATTTGTCCCTGTTGAGAAAGAGACGTTGATGACAATCGGAAATCCTTCAGGAATGTCATATCACAACTGAATCATGGTGGAACACTTGAACCACGATCGGACACCTATTGTGGCAGTACAAGCAGAGTGATTAGCACATATCACAGCCAAGAAACGACAAATAAAGAAAGCTGCCTTTCATGAAACTTGTTCAAATGTTTCAAGCGAAACTCTGCTTGCCTGAAGCTGGCTGCTAAGCCTCATATAGCTTACTTTTAGGGCGCCCCTTCAGGTCCAGGACCAAAGTACGCTCGCAAGCGCAGGTTGCTACCTTGCACCTGGCAGCCACGTGTCATCGAATTTGTTAAGGAAAAATCAGACCACAGGAACATCATGGCACTCGAACTCACTGGGCGTTAAGTTTCACAAGCAAGTGGTGCCCGGCGATGGTCGAGCTCCCGAACGGCAGTGTCTGCATCCTCCCTCGCCTTTTCCAAGTTGGGGACTACCCAGAGGTATGACAAGAATTTGGGTCTATCAAGCAGTACCAGTTGCCTGGAATTCAAGCATGCCGTAGTAGATCCCTTTGACCTCAAAGGTGTGTTTGACGAACTTAGTCTCTTCAAATTTCAGCCCAAAAGCAATGTTCACATATTGTTCATGATGTTTGACAACTTTCTTGATGAGAATGGCCTTGTAAGTTTTGGCAAAAGTGACTGATGGGCCAAAGTCCTGGCAGAGAGACACCATGGCGGTACCAAGATCATATCTTGCTTCCTTTCCTTTTTTCGAATCTCCAAAAAGAACGAGGCTTGTAAATCAATAAATGGCGGTTTCCTAAAATGGTGGTACCCAACAACCATGGGTTTTCCTTCTAAAAATTATCATTCAGGGTGTTTTGGGCGTACCACCATTTAAGGAAACACCCAAATAGTAAAATCCAACCCTTTTTCACCAAACACCCCGCCAGTCCGGAGTCCTTGCCGAGATCTTTAAGCTCAGTCCATGACATGTCATCGGGCAAGTTCTCTACAGTGATCTTGTGCCTGCCACTGAAACAGCCATTGAAACAAACCCTATGCTGCATATGCTGGATAGCTGATGAGACTCAACTCATCTGGGGCACGAACCTGCCCACTGGAATTTTCTCCTGGACAAAACACATCCGTACCTCTTTAATTTTCTTTAATGGTTTTGAATCAAATACTCCACCCGCGGCAGTCCCGTTGACTTGTGTCGAAATCATCTCTTCCTCGGCCTCTGTTTCAAAATCAAATCAAGCTCATGAAACTCTTGCCCCCCGCAAAAGAAAAGTCGAATTGAATCAACTTGAATTGAGACATCGCAATCTCATCAAACTAAGGACACGCCTTGGCGCTCTGGTGGCGGCGGGCCCCGGTAGTACCTGACGGAGACACTATCCAAGTTGCCGTTCAATACTTTCCTAGGTCGCGAAACCGAACATGAAGTTAATTGCAAATTGTTGCTGGATGTTTGGGAATGATTGCAGCTAGCCTTTCCATTGAGCATGTGACAGCCATCAAGAGAATTGAACCAGGCAACAATGTTGGTTTTTCGTATTCAACGCATTATTCAGTCAAAACCAAACCTCGAGCACCGAATTACATTAGCAGGGGATACACATCTCGAGGAGGAGGAGGACCCCGATCCTGCAGCACAAAACACATTTGTTCAAGGAGGCGGAGGATCTCGAGAGCATAAGAAAACAGCAAATCTTTAGTGCGAAGATGCTACTCTGTCATCACTCCTGGAACTCTCGACTGTCAGCACGTTGTCTGACATCTCCACGTCTATCTTCATACCGATCCCCTGACATGAATCACAAACCGGAGCCTGTAAATGTTGATGATGACGCGGCTAAAGTGCAAAATCTCTTGAAATAATTAAAAAGTGTATACTATCGACTCAGATCTATGATTCTCCATAAACATATACTATCATTTACAAACTCATTGCATCACGTTGAAAAAAATCGAACCGCATCTGCCTGGGAAGTGATCCCTTCCACGAGGCGGAGGGTAGTCCATCCGCGGATCGCGCGCATCGCGCGCATCGCGCGCATCGCGGCCGCGGAACTCGCGCAAGTCGCGTTCCGGGCGTCGATAGTCACGCTCACGTGAATCCCGGTAGCCTTGACCTGCGTCACGGACCAGGTATATCCAGGTGCGTCCAGGTACCATTTCAAGAAAGTTGCCAAAACAATTCCAAAAGCTCCAGTGGCGATTTGGAATGATGTATGGTTTTTGCCTTTGGGATATGACTTTGTGCAGGTGAAGTGGGGCATGGCAGTGCTTTCAATGGCAAAGCTTTTGAAAACAGCACTATACAGCACTTATGCACCTACCATGCGCCACCATGCCAGCCAGCCATTGCAAAATAAAAAAGAAATAGAATGGTGCCCTTCCAAAGGCTACATTTGTGTCGGTATTTTAAATCTGCAGGATGCATACGAACATTTTCTAAGTCCCTTGATCGACTCCTGAAAACGCTGGAAAACTCTCCTGCAGCTAAGAAAGACTACAAATCATTGCAGACCTTGTCTTCCAT
This sequence comes from Breviolum minutum Mf 1.05b.01, assembly GCA_000507305.1. Classification (NCBI taxonomy): domain Eukaryota; class Dinophyceae; order Suessiales; family Symbiodiniaceae; genus Breviolum; species Breviolum minutum. The sequence goes on from DF240173.1 coordinate 45,391, forward strand.
CATCACGCCATCGACTATGCTCAAAGTCTCTGTGGTCACGATCGCGCCATTCATCCTATCAAACTTGGCTCATACATCCCCCCTTGTCTAAAATTGACCTCACAGAGTTCGGTTGATTTTCTGCTCCCAATCCTGCTGATAGGAACGACCACTTTCTTGGTACGACCTTCGGCTGCCATCTCTGCGATCGCCGCGATCGCCTCTGCCTCCCATGAAAAAAAGTATCAACCAGCAATCTTTTTGCAAAAGGGAACCAGCAAAAAAATCCATCTCTAGCACTACAACAAGTGGATTTTTTGCATGTCTCAATTTTTTACACCACACCTGGTGTCCTGCTTCGTGGCATTGGCCGTCGCTCATTGAAGTCCCGACCGTAGCCATATCCACCCTTGCCACCGGGGGGTGCCTGACACGTTGCGGCATCCATGAAAACACTCAGCCGCTAGTTAGTTGTTTTGACATCCCAAGGCTCTATGAAAAGGATTCCCTTTTGAAATATGCCTAGAGAGCCTAGAATAGTAAAATCACAACTATTAAACCATCAATCAATTGATGAAACACAACATGTCTCAAAATAAGATGCCACCTCTCGTCTGCTCCGACTGTCTTGCCGTCTTGGCGGCCCTTGACGCTCCTGGAGAGGCTTTCCCATGGTAGGGGGGTCATCGATGTCAAAAGTGGTCATAGGTTGGAGCTACATTCAAGATGGGACACATGAAGGGGATGCATGCCTTTTGTTGCAAAGGGACAGCTCAAAGAAAGCAATGTCCGGAAATGGCTTCTCTCTGTCTGGAAAGGACTTCTTCTTGTCAGCAGTTGCTGGCTGGGCACAGACCTTGGATTTGGAAGTTAAAAATGTGGCTCCGCCTGGTCCTATCAGCAAATGAGACAAAGTGCTTGCGTCCCCATCTCCAGACAACTTAGGAGAAGGCTCTGTCGCCAAGTACCGTAGACTGGTCGAGCTTCTCAATGGCCCTATCCATATCCTGGCACAAGAAGCCAAGTCCCACAAACGTTGATTTCTTGCAATCAAAAGCAAGAATGAAGGAGCAGAGACAGCATAAGCATGCATAAGAGCCTTCTGACTGGTCAACTGAATGAAGCAAAACGTATCTTTGGCGGAGCTCCTTTCGGAGTAAGTCCCCATGGACAAGTGCAGCTGTTTGACTTCGCGAAGATCGACCCCACTGCGAAAGGATAGAAATCATGGCCGATGATGCCATTGGATCGAGTGAAAAAACTAACTGATTCACTTTCTACTTGGCAAGCTTTTACAAAAATATTTCAGAAAGATTCATATAGGGTATGGGCAAAACAAAAGTCTGGAGAAGGATCTCCTTAGCATCACCTTCTTCACCTCTCCAATCTGACCAACAGCATCACGGATCTGGCGGACATGGCAAGGCCAAGTTCCATTGAAACAAGAAACCCTATATTTCACAATGCAACTGGATGCAAAATCATCCACACCTCATCTTCTGTGATATCTTTGTGGAGTCCTGGCTGACTTTTTCAAATCCCCCTTGATGCACCAGAAACTCTGAGAGACTGAGAGACATAAAGATCCAACTTGTCAGCCTCCACACCACAGCCGGTAGCGCCTCGTGAAAAAAATGTCCCTCGTTTTAACTCTCAATTTTGCCGTCTTGTCCTGCACCCAACTCTGAGCATCGTGCAAAGGACCTGGGGAACCCTCACGCGGATCACGTGTCGCCATGTCCTGACCAAACAACATATCAACAGTTACCAGCAGTTATGTGTTTCATCTTCACAAATTAGACGCTCTCGGCCTTCCACTCACGGACCAACAGAGACTGTAAGCATTCTCCGGCGATGGATCAACTTCTGCTATGTGAAAAGCCTCTGCCAATCATGAAGCTAGCAGCTAGCACATTTCATGTGTTTTTCTCTTTATTGTTGAAGTGCCAATGTTCTTTTTATGTGCCTTTCGCTAAATCTGTCACGGCTGCTGGGCAGGTAAAACTTGACACCAAAAATCCAACAGATTGAGAGCACTGATATCATCACGACTCTCTGCAAGTGCTGTTTTTTTTTCCAAGAATCCATGCTTCACTCTTGTGCACATCCAACGAAGGCATGTGAATTTCATAGCATAAACTGCACTTACTTTCTGCTCTGCGCCATCAATCAACAAGTGGAATATGAAATAAAGCTAACAGGTAGTCACGAGTCCGCAGATATTCGGTAGTCGCACTCGTTTTTCCTCCCTGCGCTACTTCATCGAGCTCCAGCAGCATTCGCCTGGAATGGATGGCTCTGTCATAAAAGGCCGGCACACGGCAACGGCTGAAGTTGGGATTTCCAGTGCCTCCACAATCTTGTCTTCAATCAAACGCCTTGCAGCTACACCTACGGTTCATTGTGATACGGGTATACAAAAAAACACTCAGAGACTCAGAATCATCCAAAAATGTGTGCAATCCTTCTGGCTGAGGACCCTACGTTGTGCGAAGCCGCCAGTGATCCGCAACTTGCTAAACCCGAGCTCCTGTCAGGAGCAGAAGCACCTCACCAGCTCCACCCTGTACTTTGTGGGTAGGTACGGTCCTTGGTCGATTGATCAATAGCCACAGAGGATCCACTCTGCGCTTCAATCTGCTTCAGAACCTTGGATTCAATGGATCAGACTCATCAGACTCATCAGAAAAAAAAAGACAGATCAGCTTCCACATGGTGATTCACTATTCCTAAAAGAGGCTCCGGCTATCCCGGACTTGCCCAAGATCCATCCAATAAGCCGCTGCTCAACCTGTCGAAAAGCGGTGACAAAAAGTTCCTCGCAAAACTGCCATAGATTCTACCTACCGTCCAAAAGGCCGCTGCCTGCATTTCAGTGGTTTCAGTATCCTGGCACTCAGCAGAATGCACATTTCATGTACTTTCCACATTGAACTTCGTACTTGTATTGAGTGTATTGTAGACTCTCACTTAGTACAGCTCAGCTGGAGATGGCAGTACTTTATCTTGTGGTGACATGTCATACTGTCCTGCGGAAAGTTACCTGTCTGTGCTTCCCGGTTCACCAACGCGATGGAGGACTGACAAGCTCAAGATGGCAACCACAAAAGCAACTTGCAGGTGTCTAAAGTTTTACGAGTGCTTCACTTTGTAAATCCAAGTATATCAAAGCAAAGCCTGGATTCTTTTCTCTGCACTTTGAACCTGGCAAAGTGGCTGTCATGCCATGCTTATCATGACTCTGTCAAAGTACATCCCTTCAGCTGAGGACCCAGACGGCTGACATTGAGCCGGAGACATGAACCTAGGAGCTGAAAAAACCACGAAATGTCGCAACGCCCACTCGTGCACAGTGGCAATGCCGCCAATGCCCTGCTGCCAAGGAGCTACGCTGTAGCCAGCATCTTTTGTTGTCTGGTCCTTGGTACTGTATGTATCATGATTTTTTATTGACACTTCCAATCCGGTTGAGGCCAGTCCAGGTTATGGAACTGCAATGATCATTGCAACTACTCTGTAGAGCCTTGCTACCTTTGCAGAGTCCCTTTTCCAATTAGGCTGCAGAGGTCAGTTGGTCAGTTCTGGTTTCTACACACCTAGCTTGCGCATGCGCACTTTTCCCATGCCAGTCTTTTAACCGTCATTGGGTAAAATCAAATTCACAAGGTTGCGAATTCTGGTGAACTTTGCTGCTTCAACGCTTGGCGCCAGTGCCTTGCAAACGTTTTGGAGTCTTCCTAGCTCAGACTTTGAACCAGCGCCTGCAGCTTTTTTAGCTCGACCTCCATCTCCATGACATCTTTCTTCACACCATAGGGCTTGCAATGAAGGTTGTCAATGAAAATGTACATCAATGGAAGAACAATGGCCAGCATGTACAACAGAGGCTCTGCAATCTTATAGGCCCAGGGGGTGTACTTGGAAGCCAACTCCGGAATCTTGTGAATGTCGTAGGGAGTGTAGTCCCCATCCAAATCAAGCTCAATCATCAAGTCAAAGACCTCCCAATAATAGAGCTTTCCAAGTTCCTCCCCATCCCAATCCTCATCTCCCAAGAAGCCCATCTCACCTGCAATGTCATCCAGATTGTACAGGAAGGTCACTGCCATTGCATTAAACAGCACATCCATTGGCGTGTCAGAGAGGACAAAGGAAAAGTAGGTGATCACACAGCACTCCAGAACCACGACGCAGTTCATGATGCGGCCAACCGTCAGCCAAAAGTAGCTCACATCCTTGACATACTGTGGGTCAAGCTCTTTGCGCTGGAGCATGGCTCCAATCTTCATGGAAGCAATGCGCTCTGATTTGATGACCATCATTCCATTGAGGGTAAACATGAAGAGAAAGATTGTGGCCACGACATGCTTGGAGAAGTTTGAGACTCCATGATACATGTTCCAATCATCCACTCCGACTTTCCAATTGTCCCAATCCATCCTGTAGAGATTGTTGATAATGCAGGCTGGAGGTGCAAAGGCTTGGGCAGCAAAAATAAAGAGCAGCCCAATATTTTGGACACTGTACCATTGGACCATAATTCCAAGGCCCCACCAACGATACATATTGCCCGGAATTGGCATGACTTCTTCATCTGCATCCCGATCCTTCTTGTTGGCGGCGGAATATTCCATAAGCTCACGGAAATTTCTGGCTACATCAATGGCATCACCTTCAAGACGGGGGTTGCCTTCGACCTCTTCCCCTTCACCTTCTCCCATAGCCAACTCTCGTGGTGTTGTCAGAGGTTCTTCTTCCTCAGCCATGGTGTGGTGAGCCTCATGTAGAAGCCGCCGACGCATTCCGACGTCCTCGGTGTCGCAGGCCTCCAAATCATTGGTCTTCTTTGCCAATGCCGCTCTACGCTTGGCTAAGACTGGTGCAAAAGCCTTGCGCGCCCAAAGTGGCCATTTCTGCGATCGCCACTTCATCATGTCAGCCAGGAGTTTCTCTGGTTGTCAGCCAAAACGCTCATATGGCAAAAGCAAAGAGATGCTTTTTGTGTCATGAGATCATGGGGCAAAATGTGCAAGGGCATGCTGTGAGACTGGTCACGTTCCAACAACATCCAGGAGTCTCATTCCGAGGCAAAAACAATGGAAATCTTTGCTCCAGTCTCATCCTCTCACGAAACCCAGACAATACAAGAACTGTCAAGTTTCAATTCCTTTAATCTCTCAAAAATCATGCATCAACAGCGGCATCCTGGATTTGTTGCACGGTCTTTCCGCGACCTCCCACTAGCCAACCAACCAACTTCTGCTCTACCTGCGAGCTGTTCAAAGCGCGAAAAACTTTTTGGCTACATTGCCTTGTGCTATTTCACGGAGCGCATAGTACCATAAAGCATCATTTCTATCATTTCCGTGATTCCGCGCCTGTATATCCATAGTGTGTTGTGAACGATCAATACCTACACTCCTGAATTTTGCCCCCGATTAGGCTGCGGTGCCCAACACTTTATCATGCAAACATTTCTCCACAACTGTGCAACACCTCAAAGTCCATGATTTGGAAGATTGAATGGGCCATAAGTTGTTATATAGTTACAGTACAGATTCTAAACACCAACAGAAGGTGTTCTATGTGCAACAACATTGCTCTGAGAGGGAAAAGACCAGTGTGCTCCTGGTCGTTAACAAGGACATGAGAGACTCGACCTCAAGAAAACATACGAAGGCAAATGCAGCAAATAGATGTCAAAGTAGGACATCACAGCAATTTCTCCTGGGGCCTTAGCAACTTCGGGATGGCCATTTAGAGTTTCTTGAAGCGCCGGGAAGATGCGCCAAAGTGCATCTTGACCTCAGAAACTGACATGAAGATGCAAAGCAGCTGACAAATTGTCCTGACATGAGGCGGTGACCAGAGTGGTCTACCAACGAACTAGCCTTGGTCCCAACGAATCTGTGTTGGCAAAACAGTTTGCGGAAAAGGAAGCACAATGTGATGATGTCACATTCTAGGTGATCCGCCAATCGCCAGATTGCATCAACCAAGCCAGCGTCCCGTGCTTTTCCTGCAATGTGTGACACAGCATGCCGGAGATTGCTGACAATGAAGATGCTCCGCAAGTTCCGCTGAGAAGCCAACCATGGCCCCCATGGCCCCCATGGCCAGCAGCTCCAGGTCTTCCAAAGGATTTCGCGCTGTGTCTCAAAGGCAATCAAAAAACATCGCAAGCACCCCAAGCAATTTTGTTCTTTTTGTTCACAGCAGCTCATTTACAAACAGGCTTAGAATCAGTAGAATTTGCTGAGAAAGCTGCAACGCGGCGATTGGGAGTTCGCTTAGACTTCCACCAGCTCGCCTACAGTGAAGTACCAAAAGCGGGAAGACTACCTCATTGAACACCTCTTTGATGACAGCGATGATATCCCATCAATGAAGCACCCGATGAGTACTCGATTACTCCATGTATATAGTTTCATGTAGCATTACATATGAGTAATCAAGATGTAAGTTTGCGTCCATGTTGTGCCTCAACGATTCGGTCATCGCATCGTATGCTGCTTGAACTTGCATGGGGGTGCCACCTTTCAGAGCACTCATTTCACAAGAACAAGGACTCAGTTGAAACAGGACTCAAGTTTCAAACTAAGCTTTTGGCCCAATTGGAGTGTGCTATATCCTTGTGCTTTGGTGTCCTGCACCAAGCAAAATATTGGTTGCACCAAAATATTGGTGACTGAAGTTGCAGGATTGTTTCTTCCTTTCTGGTACAGGTAACAATCTCGCAATTTTGAAGCCAATACGGCCAGGCTTCAAATTCATCAGTCTAACAGCCGTGGTTAGTCCTGATTTACTGAGATCTTTGCTCCTGTGCTGGCCTGCACAGTGTCCCAGGTTTCTTTCAAGTGTCTAATTGATATGCAGCCTTTCGCACAAGCTTGCGAGTACTGCCAATCCCCATAGAAGCCAAATCATAAAAAGGGAGTGTCAAATGTCAGAACACTTCAAAATGATGCTCAATTCATTTTGGAACACTGTTATTATCCACGGCCTCAATGTCTCTCATCGCAGCACCATTCTTTCCCAAAAGCCATCCAACCCATTGTTGTTCAACCTCATCATATTATCATACCCAAATCTGGGGGCTGTTGAAGGAGCATTAACTCACGAAATATTCCAACACCCAAACCAGTTTGATCGTTCCACGCACCCATACTAAGTGTCACGCAGTTACTTGAGTATTGATTGTACTTCCTGAAGCAAGCGCCGTCACATGCCGTCACAAATATCGGCATTCGCATCATTGCTGCACTGCTCTCGGAATTTCGGAGCGTCCTCTGCTACCACCAGCACTCCCATCGACATGAGCTCGTACAGCCTTAACAAGGCTCAGAAGTCAATGAAGTTCCACAGTTGTGGCGCAAAATCAATGTTGGCAGGGCGGCCGGTTGGAGTGACAGGTTTCCCAGTCGTACGATCTTAAATAGGAGACGGATGTACAAGCGGCGGGCTTAAGTCCCATCACACGGCGGAAAGTCACCTCATTTTTTGACAATCCCAGCGGCACCCAACAGAAAACCGAAAAGTAACCAAATTTAGCCGCGACATTGTGCACACTGAGATGTTTGAACATTACTTAGTTGAACGCCGGCGCTATGACCTAAAACCCGGCAGGACCTTGCAATATAACAGAGCACTTCCCAATGGAACGCTAGCGACCCGGAGTGCAGAAAAAAGTGCACAACAAAAAGTGTACTGCACACAACGGCAAACTACTGCGGAATATCAAAAAGTCATCAAAATAATGTGGGCACACAAGCCAATTACGAAAGCACAAAGAATGCAGATGAAAGTGCAAAAGCAACAAAGTACTGCGCACAGCAGCAAAAAATCACACATGAACTACTGCCGAATATGAGAAAAGTCATCAAAATACCGCGGGCACACAGAATGATACGACTTCTCCCCGAGCGATACGACTTAAACCGACCACTAGTATGATACCAATTTTGGATTCCAATTCTGTAAAGGAACCTTGAAAAAGACAACTACATACAAACAATTTTGAAAGAAGATACTCGCCAGAAACATCAATTTTGAGGACTCATGAAGACAACAAATCAAATAATTCTAGACCCAAGCAGTCCAAAGCACCTGAATTGAAGCTAAGTTCATTAAGCAATGGAGCAGCATGTATTCCCCACACAGGAACCACTCCAGGGCTCCCGCAGTGTCTTTGTGTTCCATAGGAGTAGCTCCTGCCTAGAAGTGTGGGTGAAGAGGATGCAACTTTGGAGTAATTCATGTCTCCTTTTGGGCAGTATCAGTATCCGTCATACCGTACCAGAAATCATATGGGAACGCAAATCACAACACGCATAACAAACCAACTAGCGTTCACTGTAGCAGTCCTTCTCCAGGGAAGCATTCACACGGACCCTTGCACTGTCAACCTGCTCAGCAGCTGTCCAACTTCTGCGCAAGACCGCAAATTCAATTCTCATGTTTCGAAATGAACATAATTTGCAGGATCAACATTGACCTTGCATGTGAGAAGTACTTGAGTACATAATACATAAACAACTCAATATCCGAAAAACATTGTCTGCCAGCAATTGGCAGTTTCTGTAGTCCAAAGAAGCTATACGTATACATTGGCGTTGCAACATTGATTGCTTTTCAACCTATCACTTGTCACTATTCAGGAATTTTGCCCCCTTTCTTGCTTTGCGCACCAGATTGAAATGCAGTAAGTATTGCAGAGAAAAGAAGCTCAGGTGGTATTCCCAACTGAGAAGTGGCATCTCATCGGTACCTCCGGAAACTTCTGATTACTTGTAGAGCTTCCCAAACCGATCAGAACTCAGCCTACGTCCGCAACCTTCCAGATCCCTCCAGAACTCTCCAAACTCTCCCATTTAGAGGCTTCTGAAACCCTTCAGAACCTTTCAAACGCGCCAAAAGCTTGCACATATGGTGTACACTAACAACCTCCAGAACCCTCTAGAATCGGCCCAACCCACGTGCAGAAACCCATCGCACTGCAGTTGGGGAAAAAATGTTGCAGATAAGAAGTCGTGACAGTGTCAAGTATATTATATCAAAACACATAGAATGCGCAGGCAGTAAAGATAACTTTCTCCAAAAGAAGCAACTCTCATGCAGGGCCTGATCTGAAGTGCCCGTTAAGACAACCTGGTCGGCTCGATTGCTTCACCCGGTGCACCACCCTTCAGGATCTTTGTCTGAGTCCACAACTGTGCTGTACCCCAAAGTGCTGGTGGACTGGTCTATCAAGACTGAAGCACCGGTCTCCTGAAAAAACACACTAGAGCCATGCAGCTGGATACATGTTCCAGCTGGAGTCCTGTTGGATTTCCTTCGCAAGACCACCTGACACATGCGAAATTCAATGCACATGGCGCAAACAGGTGAAAGACTACATGTGGGTGGGGGGTGAATGAAAGTTTGGTCGGCTTGCATTTTTTCCCAGACCCAAGGCACCACCAACANCAACAACAACAACAACAACAACAACAACAACAACAACAACAACAACAACAACAACAACAACAGCAACAGCAACAACAACAACAACAACAGCAACAGCAGGTTTGTTGCCAAGGCCGTGACATGAAACTTCACTGCTAAGGGCCCCCCCCCCTAACTAGTGATACTTCACTGTTACCGTCAAAAGCACCACCCCTACACTTCTGCTTCAGCAGATAGAACTCCATCTGCTGCAGGCAGCTTTCGTGACAAGTTGTAGAAAGCAATGTGGAAAATATAGAACGAAGGTACATACAGGGAACATACAGTATGTTCACATAAAGAATAAAGTCAGACTGCTGCTTGGAACCGTCCATGGTCAATGTGTGTCTCTCGCCTTTCTTTCCCAACAAATATCCAACCCAACGCTGTTGAATCTCGACTTTCTCCTGGCTGTGCTCACGTGTTTCTGGTAGCTTCAAAATGACTTACTCACTGCAGCTGTGTTGTCTCAGGTCTGAAATACAAGGCACTTTAGATACAAAGCTGCCAAAGTGAGGGTCAAGCACGTTTGTCTCTTCCATAATCGAAAAAGGCCGTCTTTTTTACGACTCCGTGTTCCGGCCCAGTCTCCTCTCGCGGCGCTGCCTGTGCAGGTCAACCAAACAAGGCATCGTCATCGCTCGTCATCCTACAATAAAACATCAAGTGCTGAGCTGTCGACTTTTGCTCTTTCAACAGCGAGTTCTATCGCTTGCCTGAGATCTCAGTTACCAGTACAGTCAAAGACATTGAAAACAAATCGCTTTTCCCGTGTGCTTTAGAAGAGTAGCCAGATCTTAGACCCCAAAACTAATTTCATTATATAGTATCTTTCAGCGCATTGTCAAGTTGATGAAACAGGGGAGAACGAAAGGGAAACTGTCATGAATAAAACAGAAGGATGTGTAGGAGTGATCGTGCGAGGCGAGCTGAATGAATTTCGGTGATGTACTTCACCTAGCAACTAGCAAATATGCCAATCCTTTATTGCGTTCCATTGTACACAAAACCGTTTGACGGCCCAATCAATTCTGACTGTTTGCCTTGCATCCGCAATCTGCTCGGGTAAGCCCAGCAGTTGCACCTGAAAAAAAAGTCATGCTGCTGAAATAAAGTTTCACAAAGGTTCAAGCTGCATTTGGAAAATCATCCAAGTCCAAGACAGTACTGTAGCCGAGGCTTTTGGTTCCTTGGTTGACAAAGAGCTGGCAGCCACTTGCCTGGTCATTTTCACCATTGCAGGTAATTCAAATTCAGCAGGACATTGGGTGACATTGAACTCATTGGGTATTCAACATGGCACCTTTTCGATGTCTTGAATGCAAGCACCACCTTTGCCCAGCAAATAACCAACGTAGCGTTGCCTCAGGTGACGAGACAGTGGTTGGAACGCTGTAGATTTGCCCACCAAGGCATTCTTTGAGAGTCCAACGGAACTTGTACTTCCTCCTTGCCATTGTCGCCCTCTGGGAGTTGTTCCTGAAAACACAGCATGTTTTTGCTCGGATCCTAATGAACTGTATCCACCTGAGAGAGATTAAGATCAGATCCAGCAAGCAAGGAGCGCTGACTCCTTCACCCGAACCTGCACTCGACCTATGCAGTGCAGCTTTTTCATGCTCTTCAGTGCTGTTCACTCAGCATGACGCCCACAACACTCAGATCCCGGCAATGAGCTGTTGATGTGAGTCACTGCCTCGTCTAAAAGCCGTCGCAGTCAGTAAAAACACGTTGGAAACAAATCAATTCATCGGCCTCCTTGATTTTAGCTTCTGCACCAGCAATTTGAACTTTGCTATATCCTGAACTCTTGCCTCAGCAAATGCAGATGTCAATTTGTCAAGCTGAATTTTGCAGCATTCTCGACGCCAAGTTGCAGCTCTGATCCAATGACACCTTGACATCATAGGCCTGAAGCAACAAAGACGTTGCGACGTTGCGGGATTTCTCGGCTTCCCATCTCCACATGAAAAATTCATCATGGCTCAATGATCTTGGTACCTGCTCTATCTCCTTGAGGGTGGAACCACCTGACAAAGATGCACCATTGACATGATGCCCTTTGTTCGCAACAAAATAGATTAGCAGATTAGACATAGGTTTGCTATTCACCTAGGTGTCCTTTCTACAGCAATGGTGCCTTTTCCAATGATCCATCCAACAAGTCGCTGTTCCAAATAGTATTCCACCTCGCACTGTACCATCACGAAACTCTTCTCAGCAACTACCACAGGCTTCGTTCGGGCTGAGATCGGTGCATCAGGACTATCCAGACGAAACCGCTTATCCCCATTGTCCTGATTCCAAGGTCGGTGGCCATACCATGACTATCTTTACAGTGGCACCTTGTTTCTCCCTCAAACACCAAACCTGTGAGACCTAAACTTTTCATCCGTGTCCTGGAGAGGAGCGCCATTCCTGAAAAAAGTAAACTCTTCGTGAACCCTCAAAAATTATGTCCTCAAAGCTGCTCAACTGTCTCTCCTCTTCTGCCCGTAGTGTGACAGATCCATCAGCAAAGCTGTTGGATGATGGCCGTTTCCGTTAAATGTTAAAAGTATGTAAATTTCAGATTCAATATGTTCTCATTGACTTTGGCTGAAGGCGTTGGAATCTAAATACAGCTTGTGACTTTGGTTATACTTCCAACTGCATTGCTTACCTCACGAACCGAGGCTTGATACCTGGATGGCTTCACAGCTAAAGCTAATGCCTTGATGCAAGTGCTGATCTGAAAAAATCCATGGCCCCAGGAAATCCAACTGTCAAAGACTGCAAGGCTTATTTCCATTCTGCAATGCTGAGGCCAGGGTGATGCCATTGTAGTCATCCTTCGATGTGAGAAGTTTCCTCCGGCATAGCTTGCTGAGATCCTTCCTCAGCGCAACATGCTCTGTTACATTAAGAAAATGCTATGCAGCATGCAGTACAGCTTCACCTACAAGGATTGTGTGCTCATTGGGCACGTAAACAGAACTGACATCCCCCCCTTGTTAGGACAAGCCAGATGAGGGGATTTGGAGTCTTTTTGACATCTTTAAAACATTTTTAAAAAAGTCCTGCAAGTCCTGCCACCAAGAAGCCTTGTCAGGTCCTGTCGACTCGACCAGAAAGGCATTTGTTTTGCTTCGTCTCTGTACTTTCACTCCTTCTTCACATTCCCTCCTTGTCCGTATTCGGAGGCATAAGTGCGCCACATAGAGTTGGCAACAACAGCACATGAAAAGAAGACAAATGTAGCCATGAATACAATAAGTGCCCGGTTTCACCTTCATCCCATATGATGCTGGCAGCATTTCGCCAAAGACCAGCAAGATGATGGACATGGCAAACCCACCCAGTCCAGCACCGAGGAAAGCACTCAATCCCCAAAGTCCCAAATATCTGGATGCCTCATCTGGATCAGGCATGGTATCAATGGCCAAAGCCAAGTCGGCTGACATGTACGAGCCCTTCCCAAATCCATAGAATGCGAAGAAGAGGAGGAGAATCATCTTTTTCACCTTCAGCCCCTGGAAGAATACGCAAATCCAAAATTGCGTTCCAAGCGCAAGGATGATGGAACCGCCACAAGCAATGCTTTGTGGACGGATGGATGTTCTGGTGAAGAGTATGGATGACAAGACACCGCCAAGAATGGCAGCTCCCACTGTACTAAGTGATGCCTCAGCCAGCAGCAAGGCTTGGTCTTTGTCAGATGTGATGCTGAGCATGTCTCGCGCGAAATACAAGAGAAAGCTCTTGGACGCTGCAGAAGCATAGTAGAAACCACGTTCCCACATCACCAAAACATAGTCTGTATTCTTTCCGTTCATCCAAAAGACGCTGCGCAAAGAAACAGGATTGCTGGGCAACAGCATGTTTTGGCTCCCAGCCTGGGTCGTGTCAAGTGATGGAAGCAGTCCGTGAAGCACAAACAACTCCAAGAGAAGGTGCTGAATCTATCTGCTTCTGATATCTAAGTGAGCCTACAAATAAACGAGCATCTGATGGATTCTATTCCCGTAGAAGGGCTCCACTAAAATCCACCGCACCTCTTGCGATGAGAAATGGGTCACCGGAAGGAAGAAGTAGGTCAAACCAGCTTGCACGGCATAAATGTAGGTGTGATGTAGGCCTGGTGTCAAACATCTCAGAGTTACACAACAAAATTTGGCGTTCAAAAATCCACCATGGCATACTATGATAGACTAGAACACCCCCTTTTTCCTGGGGCGTCTACTTTCGCACGTGTTTCATGTTGAGCCTGTCTGAGCCAAAGTGTGGAAGGATAGCATCCCAATCAAACCACCCGCCAGTACGTTGATGGTCTGTAGCGATGAAGCCAATCCAGTACTTGAGGGATGAATGATGTCCTTAGAGGAACTCATTGAAACAGTCTTGGAAACCTCATGACTCGCGACCCACCTCTTTTTCTTCCGAAATTGAGCCTAGCATCTGAAAGCAAAGCATTATGAGCTGCATGCGCACAATTCCATGCGATCTGCTGAACAAGGAGGCATGCAGAAAATGAGATAGGAGAAGCATACTTTGAAGAGAGCCAGCATCCAATTGTAGCCACAATGGCCAGCTGAGAACAGAGAAGCACCTTGGTGCGAACTAGAAAATTCAAACCCAAAATGGCGATGTAAGGAAGTTTTCCTCTTAATTCCATGCAAATCTCCTCGTTCCTTTCCAACAGACATGCTTCCATTCAGGCAAGCGTCCACGGGCCGCCTACGCCCAAGAGGATGTTTGATTCTGTCCTCAAAAAGGCTGCCAATGAAGACTGTCCGACTTGATTGATAACAACAACAACAACAACAACAACAACAACAACAACAACAACAACAACAACAACAACAACAACAACAACAACAACAACAACAACAACAACAACAACAACAACAACAACAACAGCAGTCTTTGGACCGCAATCTTCCCAAGCTTTTGATGCAACTCACAAAAACAGAGCAATGCAAACGAAAAAATCCCCAGTCCAAGTGACTGACACCTGTCCAGCCAATGGTCCACTCAGCAAGCTAACAGCTCCCAGAAGTTCCAAAACACCAAGGCTAATAGAAGACTGCTTCGGGAAAAAATGTTCAGCTTCTTTTGGTAAGACAAAAATAGTCATGGATGATATCATCGCACCATAACTGATGCTCAAGGATGTGATGCAAAGAATCTGAAGACTTGATGTAATACTTCCAGGTCTTGGGGGCAAACTCTCTTCGGGTGCAATCTCTTGACGAACATGTTGTGCTTGTAAATAAAGGTAAGTGATGATAGAGCCAACCGCACTGAGGCTACAACCAAGCCACAATTGTGCAGCTAAAGAGATATGCACACTTTCACTTCCAGGTCCACGTGTTCCACTTGCAAAGTCGACAAGGACTTCTGCAACATTCAGCTTTCCAGAGAGATCGTCATGAGATGACTCCGCATCTGTGTCCAATCCATGTTTCCAATCAATCTCTTTTGTTTCCGATTCTGCTGGTAGAGTGTCTGGTGCTACAACAGCACTGTGCGAAATGGTGGCGATTCGTCTAGATCCAACGTGGTGCTTTCGCATCAAGGGTTGCCTCGCCTGAGGATCTGTTGCTGTGAACATGAAACAGCAACAAACCGTGGCAACATGACATATTCGATTCATGCATCCTCATTCAACGATCCAGATGTTCGGTCATTGTTTTTTTAATTGAAAAAAAGATTCATGGTCAGGTTTCTTTATCTCCCGCCTTCACTGAGTTTGAGATGTCCACATTGGGCTCAATGGCGTCCGCAAGGAGCACCAAGATAAAATATCGTAGCATCCCGGCAAAGCTGTGCAAACGTTCAACGTTTGGAGCTAAAGCACACAAACGCACAAGTATTTTACGGATTCATGACATCATGAGAAAACAGAAGTCCTGACATAAAAGTCTTGGGCCAAAACAAGAACAACACAAGTCATGAAGTCACAGAACGAAAGCTTTTTATTCACTTCAACTTTGAGAGAAGCGCAAAGTGACCAAACACCACAAAGACATCACTTTTACAAGAGCAACTATAGCTCAGTCTTGGCTGTAGCATGAGGTCTTCTCTCAGGTCTCGGTACCTCGTAAGTTGTCAAAAGGTCCTCAGTGCGGCTGATCTCGTGCACACATCTGACAGGTGCATCATGGATGCAGTGCATCTATTGCAGAAAAAGCATCAATTGTTTCTTGTCGCTTTGAAAGCCTTGGATGAAACAGCTGAAACAGCCCCACCCCGGAACCTCACCAGTGGAATCAGCATGAAGGGTCCTTTCTTCCTCACTACTTCAGCTTTGTAACTGCAAACAAGTACTTCCATTGCTGGCCCGTAGCTGAGGATCCACTCCAGCCTTGATCCAACATCTTTGAATGCTGATTCAAATGCCGAGCATTGAAGCAACTTTGGTAATCAAAATGTTCTTTGCCTCGATCAAACTTCGCACCACTTTGCTATGCTGGTGACCTGAATCCAAGAAAAAAGGGTCAAAGACAGTCCATGTACGACCTGCTGCGACCAAGAGACCATCGCCCCAGCAGGCACGATGGATCGGTGCAAAGCCATCCGAGTGGAACGAATGCCTTTTCAAGTATGAGCTCATTCATGTGACGTTCAATAGCATGAGACTGTTGTTCGTGGTTGGTGAGAAGAAACATCTTAGTCTAAAGATTCTATTGTCATGTTGAAAGCTTTTTCCAAAATCGATGTGTGAGCTACAATACCACAAATGTCACAAATTCTTGAAATGTATCCACCCTCTTGCCATCGTAATTTGTATGTTAATCCTTTAATCCATATCAATTCAGGACAAATCACGTGAAGTGCAAGCTGCAACCAGGATGCAGCTTCTCCGGACTTGAATATTTCATCAGCACTTCCACCACCTGGCTGACCACCACAGGACAAAGTGGCTAGTCTCAAACGATTTATGAAAAAGAAAAAATCACTGTCTGCTTGGGACCGGCTCAACCATGTGGTACATCAGAATTCGCATCAAGTTCCTACCTCCAAGTGACCCATCCACGTTGAGGCATCCAATGGTTTGTATCCATCCTGTCAACCCAAAGCTGCCAAAGATTCCCAGTTTGACGTGGAAAAAAACCAAGGATGAGTGAAAAAGTGAAGTCGCTATAACTCTTCCTGCGTTGCTGGAAACGATATACTCCCAAAAAAACAAGCGACTTCGTCATGCTTCATCCAATCAAAGAACCTTGTCACCGATGGTGACGTTGCATCCTCTCTGGATGAGAAATTCCACAACCTTGCAGCCAAATCAAGCATTTCTCTCAGCTGAGCAACATCCATCTATTCTGTATACAAAGGGGAAACCCATGGAAAACCCCACAAAAATCCACAAAATCATTCTCCACCTCCGCATGACCAGCCAGGCTGGCTGACATCACCGGAGTCTGCCCATCCTCTGTACGGTAGTTGATCCACGGAAGAAGGCCTCGGTCAGTGAGTCGAGCCCCGGGTTCGGGTCGGCACCTTCCAGCAGCAGTTCTTAGGGCCTCCATGATCGATCAACTGCGCAACCTGCAACCCATCTCCAAAGTGAAGTGGGTTGAAGAATATCAAACATATTGGAAAAACCTATCAGGTTTGAGAATTGTCGATTTGTTGGTCAATGTCATTATGACTCTCTGGCATGGACAGAAACTAGAAGAGCCTCCGAAGTTCTGCCTTCTCTGGCAGGGATGTGCAGCAAGGAACTTGCAGCACATGCAACCAGCACTGGCAACACATGACCAAACCCCATCGCTGCAGATGCAAAGATGCTTGGTGGAAACTGTAGAAGACGTATCGAAACTTGGTGCATGTAAAAATTGACACTGCTTCACAAGGAAGCCCAACAAGAATAAAGGAATGCTCGAAGTATCTTCAGCTGCTATTGTTGAGACCCACCTTGTATCGAGTCTTCATGGATTCATACACTGTACGTTTCCAAATCCACACTGTACAAACATTCCGGCAACTGATGGTTCCATTTCTCAATGGTACGCTTCTAGTGAACCCTGTGTGACACTGTCACTAACGGAGCTGGAGCAACACAGCAATGCTTGAAGACTCCAATGAACCACTCCAATGATCAAAATGGAATGTGGAAAATTCAGAATTTCAGCAGCCAACAGTCTCAATATGACTGATTTCGGTGCATGACAGCCTGACGAATTGAGCATTTTCTTGGCCAACTGATGGCAGTCAAATCTGTGGTAGACCCACATGTCATGTAAAGAAGCCGCTTTGTGACGGCAGCTACATTTAAACGGCAAAAATGTTGGGGCAAGGGGTTCGGTGCAAAATCACCAGAGTACCACTTTCCACACAGATTTTCAATGCAGGGACTGAATTTTCTCAGAGCCCGGCTTTGCCATCTTTGTATTTTGTCAATTTCTCTGAGAAGTGTTCCGGGTGCCTCTCAATGTGTTCAATTAGCTCCTGTCGCTGTCGTTGCAGCTCAGGTGTGGGTTTGGCCCAAACATCTTCAAACATATCCCTCACCGGTGCAAAGGGCTTGGCCTCTGCAGTCCTCAAGGCATCCATGACCTCCACGCGAATCTGTTCTCGAAACTCTTCATCTTTCTGATCATCCCAGGTTCCTGCCTCTTTCAACAATAGTTTGGCACGACTGATAGGCTCCAAGCCATGCCTTGCCATACGGGTAACCTGTCCAGAGTCACGATATCTCCCTGCATCATCGGAGGTGCTGTGATGTCCGCGGCGGTAGGTCATCAACTCCATCAAAACGGGCTGACCATCCAAGCAGAGCTTGCGAGACTCGGCAGTGGCAAGATAAACGGCGGCCAAGTCGTTGCCATCGATTCGAATGGATGGAATGCCAAAGGCAAGACCTCTTGCAGCAATGCCATCCCCTGCATACTGTTCAGATGCAGGGGTCGAGATGGCCCATCCATTGTTGCGGCAAATGAAGAGGGTCTGAGAACGTAAAGTGGCAGCAAAGTTGAAGGCCACAGAACAATCGCCTTCAGATGCAGCCCCTTCACCAAAAAAGGTCACAGCCACACGAGGTTCTGAAGCTGTGCGAAATGCATAACCAGCACCAACTGCTTGAGGAATTTGGGTCCCAAGGGGTGAGCTGATCGCTTGCATCCCAATGGTTGCATCACAGTAATGCACAGGCATTTGGCGACCCTTTCCAGGTTCATCACATCTGCTGAGGCATTGATCAACCACTTGCTGGATACTGAAACCTCGATGAAGATAGGTTCCCAACTCTCGATACTGGGCCCAAATGACATCTCTTCTGCCCAACTGGGCTGCTGTACCTACCTGTGCAGCTTCTTCACCCGTACCAGTCATGTAGAAAGAGATCCGCCCCTGACGCTGCAAAGAATTTAACACCGAGTCCACCACAGCTACTTTCAGCATGCACTTGTACATGTCCAGGTATGCATCAAGACTACACGGCAATTCGGCTCCATTCACCAAACGTCCATCTTCACCCACCAAACGAAGTACTGGAAGTTCTCGTCCCGTTTTGTGAAACTCCGGTTCTGCTACCAGTTTCCCTTCCTGGACAAGACCTGCAAAGGAACTTTTGAATCGCAAAGCTGGAGACCTGCATCTCTGCCTGAGCTTCAAAAAACTCATGGCTCAACACCGCGTTTTGTAAAGCTATGAAACTGTGGACTTATTTGCTCCTGCTAGTTTCTGGGAGCTATTTTTGTCGAAATGTACAACAAAAACTATGCCTAGTGGAAAATGGATGAAGAGTTTTGTTGGCACGCTGACTTCGATTCGGTGTTTTGCACCATCTTGGTCATGCCTACTTGTGAGCTGCGAATCACGGGTGAAATGAGAGCGACGGACTTTCTGTGCAAGTGCATTTGAAATGCCAAGCACTTGGCCTTTGTGAACCTTCCAAATGGATGCAAAACCATCCTTTAGGGGTACAGGTATGCCAATTTTTCAAATCTAAACACACATGTCGCATATCCACTGTATCAAGAATCATGTAATGATAATGACAATTGGCTTTGGGAATCAAGAAGCTTCAGACGCGCTTTTCTCCTCATCTTGCTTGGTGCAATGCAAGTGGTTCAAGCGGAACAACGAAGGCCGTTATGTTCCAAAGAGCAGTCTGTGACGTCTAGGGTTACACAAGGAAAAAAGAGGTGAAAACAGTTGAAGGACATTAAAATCCAGAGTCACTTTGACATGTTGTTTTCAACTGAATGGATGCTGCCACTTTGAACAAAAAGCCTGGACTTCAGTGAGTCCACAGTCACATCCTCTCTCAGGAGCAATCGCAGATCATTGACCAGTCTGCGCAGGAAGATCTTTCTCTAAGACTTGATTTTCGTGATGTTGTATAATTGAAGGGGGTGAGATTGACATGTGCTATGCATATGTGTGCTCTTTCTCGCCTTTCACATGGGCTGTGCTTCTTCTGCTTCTTCAGGAAAAGCTTCCTCCCCCTCCTCGGGGAATGCTTCTGCTTCTTCCGGAAATGCTTCCTCCTCACCTTCCTTCAACGTGTACATGGCATGATGCAAAGCCAAATGCCAGCAATGGATTCAATAAGATTAGATAAAATATGATAATATCATATAGGTCTGTATGGTAATGTGGTAATGAAGTGTTGACTCTGCAACAATTGCAAAGAGTAAAACGAGAGAGAGAGAGAGAGAGAGCGCCTGCGCTTCTTCCATGCTCTTACCTTCACTTTTCTTCCCTTGCTTATCATTCAGCTTTCCTGCAGGAAATCTTCCCACCAGGAACTGGAGAAGTTGAAAATCCCCGGTGGAAAGAAACCCAGTTTTTGCCTGAAACCACAGCATAAACGATGAGAGCTGAGACCAGGTTGAAGGCTATCAAAGCCCCAACAAGACCTCACACGAAGCCACAGGTCTCAGATGAAGGTTTCCAAATTGGACGATACCGTCGATATCCTGACACTTTTTGGACACTGGGTTTCGAACTTACTGATGCAAGGTTTTGAGGAGGAGGTTTCCTGAGAATTGAATGGATGCTATGCACCTTTTCCTGAACCTGTGATCTTGCTGTTACTGTTTGTGCTGATCAGTATCTACATGGCTGGAGATGGTGAAGAGCCGAGTTGACAAGCATTTACAGTATCAATCTGTTTCATTCCAGCAAGCTCTACCAAGTGTCATATCTTGCATTGGACCTTGCTCACCTGGTGGTCCCTTCTCACCCTCGACTCCTCAAAACATCAGGGTAGCAACATGACAGGAAGGCAAACCAGAGGAAGTGTGAGTGAAAGTTTCAGTGAAGTAACTCTCACTGTGATTCTTTCAGAATGCCAACTTGGGTCATTTTTTGGGGGGGACCCAAGTTGGAGTGCAAAAAATCCCCCACCAAAGCTCCACGAAATCCATGCCGCTCCTGTATCACCTTTCGGTCCACGGGTTCCTGGCTCACCTGGACCTCCCGGCTTGCCGGGAGGTCCTCTCTTACCTTTGGGGCCTTGAGGACCTCGCGGCATGGCCTCATAGCCCCACCTGAAGTCTCCAGATCCACTGGAATTGCCTCAAACAAACACAGATTGAGCCCACCAAAGAGGGAGCGTGGAAGAGTTGAGTTGAGTTGAGTCACAACTTTCAAAGCATGCAACCACGCCACTCATCAGACTGTCTCGCCATTCCATACCAAGTTCTCGAAGTTCAGATAAAGGAACCTCAAGTTTCGCATTTCTCCCATAAAACTGGAGGATTTCCAAATCTGAAACTTGGATGAAGATTGACCGCGAATGCCTCGTCCAAGATTTCCTCTGAATGCCTTCGTTTTCCCTGGCAAGGAATGATTGTCGAATGTTGAACGATAAATGCTTCCGACTTGGCAACAGAAAAACTTACCTGGTGAGACCCTGAAGCTCTGGCATTTCTCCTTCAAGACAAGCTGAGGCTCGCGATGAGAACAGTAGCGAAAGCATTGAAGACTCTTCCAAATCAAAGCCTTGTACATACATGAATTCCACATACTGGCTACCCATGCCCATCTTTGGAATGCGCAACGGCAAAGCACCCCGCTCCTCATCATCTTGGATTCCTCAGGATCACATTGCATCTTTAGATCTATATCAATTTTTTGGTGAACGGCTTTCCAAACTCTCAAGCTGGCAGCTGGCACAAGTCTTTCACTTTCTGCCAGGTCACATACGTCCAATCACTCACCCCATTCTGGAAATGCGACCTCGCAGTAAGGTTCAGAAAGACACAGCTTTCCAAATGTCTCAAAAGGAACTCTCATAAGAACTTTCATCTGCTTCTCAGCCCTGCCACCAAGTGTCTTTGCATATCTCCTGGGATGTCTTGGAGTAATTTCAGTGTCACCATCATCATCAATTGATGCCCATGCCTGCGAGTCAACACAGAAGCAACAAATTCTTCGAATCCTGATCTGGCACGATGAAGTAGAAGAAAACGTTCCCATAACAAAGTCATTCCTACAAACCCTGGGACCTGAAACGAAATGTCATTGGAAAATTGGCCTGCAGTTTTTTTCAATTACCGCCACCTCATCATTGCTCAGCTCCAAAGCCATAGCTTCAAGCAGGATTGCAATTGTCATCCACCAAACCATCACCTGAGCAAGCAAATACTTCAAGATTGAAGCTGGAATTGTATTACAATTCAGGCTCAAAATTTGGAAGATTGTGAACAGCGATAGTATTCAATAGTTGAGGTCTGAGTGGAGTTGTTTCAGGGGATTCTTTTGCTGTCTTCGATGCAACTAAGTGCAGAACGCTTTCGACAAACGGAGACCCGAAATCAACGGGAAGGGATCTTGACTTAGAGAACTACTTTTGCCATACCCAAAAGAGCAGCTTGAGCAATTCAAAATGACATGCCCAAGAGCATGTGAACAGTCAACTCCCAAAAATACAGCCTTTTTGCGCGTCCCTGTCCAAGTGGTTGGGACTGCGGCGAAAACACTTGGTTTTTTCTTGGCACTGCCTCAACTGGCCTGAATGCCACCTATGTCTAGCCTCTAAGTTGTCATAGCATGTGAGGTCTGTACACTGGACCTGCACCTACGCACATGGGACTGTTCTCCCCACACACAAAGGCTTTACGAGGCCGCTAGTGACATCTCAGTGCTGTCGCTCAGAATGATAAGTATGACAATGATCAAAAGATCGAAAAGCATTCAGTTCTAATTGCTCATGATAATGATTTATAGTCGTAGTGGAAATAGCAATGCGTAGTCATAATGTGCCAATAATATAATATAATATAACATAATATAATATAATATAATATAATATAGTATAATATGATATAATATAATATCATATGATCTATAGCTAGACTTTCTATGCACTTCTAAGCCTTCTGAAGTTGCAAATTTAGACTCTATGTTGACGTTGTTCGCCTTCTTGAAATGCGAAATCCTTTCATGCCGGGATGAGCTCACATAAAGTCAGCCTGCAGTTCTGCAATGCAGCAGGGAACCTCATGACATCTGCTTGAACCATGGCCTCGGCTGCACGGCAAGCCTCGATGGACCCATCAGTGGCCTTGGCACACAGACTGTTGCCTTCCCCCTGACGCCTTTCTGCGTTGCTGCTGCACCTGAAATCGGCTACCCTCTTCCTTGACCTTCTCATCGGTCGCCACGAAGGAGTAGACATCAGCCAAATCGGCCTCAGAACGAAGTTTCTCAAATAGTCGGAAAACGATGGACTTGGAGCAAACACTGTTGAAGCTCAGCTCCCAACTCCATTAATTGTCTGCTTCTTGGGACCAGCCTGAACAAGGTACGGCAGCACAGTAAGGCTTGTTGAGGATTTTGATTTGGTGTCTAATAAGAATCCCCAGATCAATTCGAAGACAGCCTCGTCCTTGGATTCCTTTGCAGCTTCTTTGTCATCGCTACCTGGATCTTGGAAAGAAACTTGATTAGACTGAAAATTTCTAGATGACCTCCATGTCCAGCACGGTCAGGCGATTCTCAAGACAAGCCAAGCTACCATAGCCACCCTTGGCAGCTGGCGCAGCCTGTCATCACAGAAGTACCGAGTCGCTAGACGTCTTGAAGAACTTGTTTCAACTTTTTCAAGCATCCAACATCTTTATGTACCCTTGCCCTGGAGACTAGGCACCATCACAGCAGCTCTTGTGCCTCTTTGCTCTCCTTGGCATCCTTGGAATCCTTGTCATCATCCGCCTTTCCCATCACCTCCTTGAGGTTCTTCATCCTGAGAGGTGGACAGGTGGACACTTCAAAAGCAGGAAAAAACAACTGACAGCATTTCCGGACAAAATAGTAGCCATAGCAGAAAAGATTCAAAGCAGCTCTTCCGACTGCTTTTGCATCCTCCTCTGGTGCCGGTTTCGCAGCCTCGGCCAAATTGCCCACATTGCTGCAAACCCGCAGAAATGCGCCTCCAAATCTCAGTTCCAAGTCACTTCCTCGGCCCTCTTCTTTGCAGCATCCTCCCGCCGCTTCTTCACCTCCGAAATCATTTGTCCGTATAGGAGAGATCAAATGGGATCAAGTAAATGTCAGGAAAGGTAGAGAGAAACTCTACCTAAAGCGTATCCAGAAGCTTGACTCCATTCATGTGATGCTTGCAGCTTGGGCCTCTTCCAATCGCTTTAAGTCAGCTTTTGCCTCATCCGTCTTTCCAGCCTCAAGCTCTTTGAAACTTGAGATGGATTTGTATGGATTTGTTATCTGCTCTGATCCTATTCCTGCATTCAAAAACACGTCACGCTTGGGAGAGCCTTGTGGAGTTCTTCGTACCGACGTCTAGCAGCCTGCCTGGTCCAGGGATTCAGCTCAAAAATCTATCCAATAGATGAGTTCATAAAGTACTTAAATTACATCAACAATCAAAATTGAAATTACAGATACATTCATGTTTCCTGCTTGTGATTTTCATTGACTCACAGGGAAAGCCATCATCTTCTCGATAATAGTGACAATGAGAATACGTCAGTCAGGCATCATATATCCATTGGAGTAACTATGCATCTGTTCAATGCCCCGCTTCTCAATCTCCTCTCGCTGCTTTCGGGTCAGTTCCACCTGGGATATTCCACTGATTGCTCCCTGAAACTCAAACTTCCCATCATCTTGGGTGGTGCGTCGTGCGTCCCATCCATCGTCTCAGAAGCTGGCTCCATGTTTGTCGACGTGAGCATATCCAGCTGCCTCGGATTCAGATCTCGCAGTTGCCTCGCTCTGCACACATGCTTCCCTGAGGACCAAACATTGGGATTGCAAACCTCCCCGAACGCTTCAGCCCGTTGAGGCTTGCGGACCTGGGTTTTTTCATACCGGCAACTGTGAGCTGTAATCATACTGCATTCAAAGATGAGATCTCTGAGATCTCCAAGATGCAAAGGAAACGACCTGCTTTTCCTCCTCTGCAGACTCCTGATAAAGGACAGAAGTGTTAAGAAACTTGAAGGAAGGGAGGGTGAACGAAAGCTGACTCAAAAGGACTGTCTTTGATGACTCCAACCCCTCCTACATGGCCCTTACGCCCCCCACGCAAAATATATATATATATATATATATATTGATAGTTTCCTCATCCATCAGGCAAAGAGAGAATACCAGCCCCCAAGACTTCAAAAAAAAGAGAGAAAACTCCGCTGGGTGATCCCAGGTTTGACAGGCTATGAGCCTTGCAAGTTGTGCCGCAAAAGGATATGTTTGTTTCGGCCAATTCGAAAACACACAGATACTTCGTAGCATTGAATCCAGTATCCGACAACGACGTGCTCGCCTCTTCCTCCTCTTCTTTCGATGCCTTGCCAGCTCGGGCTGCCCTGGCCTCAAAAAGGATGAAGGTTCAGAACTCTCATCTTGATGTTCGAACATCAAAGGCCTTACCACAGGCATTTGAAGAACAAAGAAACACTCAGCCTTGTCGTAGGCAGATTCCTCTCCAGCGTTTCTTGCTTTCACTTCATCGAAGCTGGAAACGTGCTTGCTGCCGGACCTGTCAGGGACTCCGCCAGAACAAACAGCACGTGAGCCAATGACCGGTTGGCCCTCAGGCGGGGTGGAACTTTTTTGTTGGAGAAAGAAAATGGTATGACAAATGATTTGAATATTCAATTGAACGCTGAAGCAGTGAAGCACACCACACAAAGACTTCCCTGGTTTCCTCGTGCAACTTTATCATTAACTGTTTGACCCCCAACACACGACTCAAATAGCGACCCTCCACCACGGCGATGATCAGTCTTGAACTTTCGAGGCGGCATGGCTCCTGAAAGATATCAAAAGCGTGTTCAAAATTGGAAGCAATCTAAAAACTGAGACGCTGGCCAGCAGCTTAGCCCAGGTAGGAGTTCTGCGGGTAGTTTCTGAGTGGCAATAGTATGTGTTGTGCCTTAAGATTCAAGCTGTCAAACCCTCCTCACGTTGTGGGAATTTTATACTGTCTCGCCTAATCTCGCTTTAAAAACTTGACTTGAGCAAGCTGAGGATGTGAGAAGCACTGGCAGAAAACAACAGAGTCGGAACCCCAGGCTTGCTCTCATGCCCTACTCCGCTGTTCAACCAACTGGCAGAGCCTTTTTTCGCGTCTGAAAGCGGAGGCACACCATAGCTGGTACAACTAGGCCACCAGGCATTGAAGGACTTCAATCCAGTATTTTAGAACCTCATACATTCCTGCAATCATCCACCTAGCCGATAGCCTGTGAAACGGAAGCACATGCGTCATGAGTCTATGTAAGAAGCAGCAAGGGAATCTTCCATTTCTCATGCTTTCTTTCAAAAGCAGTTGAAAGATCTCAGACGCGAATGCCTCATGCATGGCGATATGACATCTGACCTATTTTATTTGTCTTGATCCCAGTCATTGTGACCAAGATTTTTCTGCAAAGACTCAGAAATTCACATGGTAGAGCTGATCCTTAGAGTTTTCATTGGCTTGCGTGAGCCAAACTATATCAATTGTGCTGTTTGCTCAAGTGTCTGGCGGAATCGTATGCCACCACAGAGGCACCAGAGCCATGCAGTGCCACACCACAAAGCAACTGAGAGGGGTGGATGGCTTCTTTGAAAGGCGCGCATTGGGAACGCAATATGTCAGCTAGATTCAACTAGTGCGTTTTGTANTTTGTACAGCACACAGGGGTCATAGCAAATTTCTGCAAGTTTCAATGACGCAAGAAGTATCCTAGTAAGTGGCAGAATGACAGCCTTGTCTGTCACCACAGTCGAGTGATGTAGTGAGACGAAGCCCTCGCTTGGATCAACCTCTTCCCAGTTCAAAGCATGATATGTCAGGTCCCATTGCAAACCTTGCCGTTTGAATAACAAAAAACTTGATGTTGCACTTGGTCGGAGAGTTTCTTTTTTCGAACCTGCTGAAAGCTAAAAGAACATCGATGCATCTGGAATATCATGTATATATCTCTGATTCATATATCCACACGGCTTTTGCAATCTCTGAGTGACATGATCAGAGTCCTTCTTACAACGTTGTCGTCATCATTTGTATCCTTGAAACTGATTGCCTGCCAAACGTTTAGCACAGTATCTTCACCCACTGTCACAAGCAATCCAATGTCCTGGTGTCAGGAGGATACAACTCTGATTGCACATACTGCGACTCTGCGGCGATTCTGCCACCGTCCTCTCTGGACACGGCTGCAGAAAGCCACCGTGCGTGGGCTGTTACCTCCACCTGTGTGACTCTGAGACACCACATCCGCGCTTCGGCTTTGGTCCTAAACCAGCACTTCATGCCTTCAGCTCTCTGGTCATTGCATCCAAAATGAAAATACTTCCTGGCCTTAGTCGCATCATTAATGATTCTAAACTTCTAAACATGTTTTTTCGTTTTCTCTGAAGGTCTTCCACTGGGTGCAGGATTCTGCCCAGATTTTTTCTCAGGCTCCAGCCCATCAGCAACTGCCAGCTGCGCTCCCAGTGAGACAACTCGAACTGGAGCCTTCCAATGAGAATGTGTGCTTCTACTAGTGATAGGAACATCCTCCATCTTCGAATCCTCCCTTTCAGTACAGAAAACTGAATTCAATGATAAACGAGTTGTGTGCTGCTTTGTTCCAGTATGGTGTATGGTGTGCAAACACCATGCCTGACAGAGGTTGGGCACCACCTCTGAATTTGTGTAGGGAGCATCTTCAGAGACTTGCCACCTCAGTACCGCATTGCCCCATGTTAACAACCAGCTTGCAGTTGAAACAAACAAGTCGTAGTCCCAACAAATCAAGGTTTGGACAAACGCAAATCACCATTGTTATGCACCGAGGCGACCTCATGCGCAGAGCACTTTGTCTTGTTGACTGGAAATGCTCCGCTCCAAGGTTCCCAGCTACGTCGGCAATTGGACAGAAACATAGATCCGACACCTTTAAGGCACCACAAAAATCCCGAGAAAAACCGGCTGAAGCTGTGAATTTTGTCAAAGATGCACCTCTGAAGTAGGATTGGATGGGGCTGACTCATGCAGTTGGACCTGGCAAAGTTATTTTGGAGCCATGAAATATGGATGATTCGTTGGGGCCATTCATCAAAGCAGCCAGGAGGGCGTATTGTCCAGCTGCAACAGCACTCACAGGCCAAATGGTACCCTTTCACCAGGAATTTTTCCAAAATTGAAATCCTCATATCTATCACTGCATCCGAAATCAGCATGGACTTGGATCAAGCACCATCCTGGGCTGGCTGTGAACCATCACGAACAGTCAACGGCTAACCAAAGGTGGCCTTCGACGTGCCGATCACCATATGCTGCGCCGTCGGAACGAAGCAAGCAGCCTGAAAATTTTGGAAATCAAATGCAGCCTAAATTCAAAATTTCAAAACTTCATCAAGATTCACTCTTCTCATCGGTTCTAATAGGTTCTCATCTCTTCTCAGTCCTCTGAGTAAGTTGTTTGAGTCTTCTTTATGTTTGTGTTCCATAGCAGAATGAAGATGCGAATGAAAGCATTCGCCTGGTGATATCTGATACTATCAGGCGCAGCCTCAATCACCAGCAAAACTGGTGAGAATAAAACACCAAAACTCCCTTGCTAGTCCTTCAGCAGACTTGTTTGCTTCACTTGCAACCTTAAGCTATCAGAAAAAAGACTGAGAGCCCGTCTTGGTCTGATAAGGGCAGATAGAATATCAGCGCCGAGGCATCCTTTCACAAGATTTGGCAAGTCGCAAACCACAAAAGCCACAGCATACTGCCCCGAGCAAAAGTCAAACCCATGTTTGCTCAAGCTGAAGATGCCTCAGTGTATACTTGCGTTCCGTTGGTGGATGTTACCTCGAGAATCCAGGGTCACAAACGGTACCACGTGGACAAAACAGCTTGTTATGTGAACGCTACGGCTAAGTACTATTGATTTTACAGAGATGTGTTACAGAATCACACAAAACTCCCAAACTATTCCAAACCTCTAGTAGAAACCGAGTTGCCACCAGCACTGGTCCATGCATCGTCTCCAAGTATCGAATGGAGGTTGCCTCTCGGCCAACTTCACTAATCCAAAAGGATTACACATAACCAAAACTTTCAATTCAAAAAAAAAGAATCCAACATTGGCAATTCATTCAGGTACAGTATCTTATCATATTCTTCAGCTATGTCAACTTTTCTAGGAATCACAACAGTGGAGCCTGCACTACTTCTGGACCATCCTGGAAAGACACTTCGTCACCGGAACAGGTGATGTGAAGTCTGTGGTACTGCAATGCTGAAAAACCACCCTCCTTGCTTTGACCGGAGGCAAGGGCATGCAACAGCAGCTTCCCTTGACCTAGTCAACGGTTTTGAGTTGCATCTGACAGGATGCCACATGTTGACTTTATAGCCTCTGTACAAAATGCAAGAAGAAACGTCTTTGTGTTTCTTGCTGTTTTTCCAGAGTGGACAACAAAAAAAGCAGAGGCAGTCAAAAATGCCTGCATTCAAAGAATTGTGAATGGAGGCAACATACCTGGCAAAGGATTTCGCGTATCAGCGATCATGATGAAGTTGCTTTCGCGTAAGTTGCAGTACATTTTGAACAACCACACTTGGAGGGAAATCTCAAAAAACATGGAGCTCTGTGGGATTTTGAACCTTATCCACGTTGCATTTGTCCCAAATCTGCATCATGTATTTCAGCGAAACGATGCAGAAACACTGGTATTTACCAAGAACACGCACTAGTGACGTCACATTCCATTATCATGCCACACATCTGTTGCAGAAACATGAAGATATTGTGCAACTTCAAGGAACGTTCTTGTCATCGAAACCCCTCAAGACCCAAAACATGCCAGACAGTCCCAGTCGAAGAGCTAGCAAGGTTGTTGTGCAAAAGGGATGCTCCCGACCTGACGGTTTGCTTCAAGTTACAGAGAACGATTTAGGTTCCCCCACCATCTTCACACTAGGCCAGGCACGTCAGCTGCGAGGCAGCCGCCATTCTAAATGGGAACTCCCCTGTGAAAGTCAGTGGAAAGATGCAGCTTGTGGTTGAAAACACGAGGCATTTAAGAAGGAAAAACATCATGCAAAGACAATGCAAGCTACCTCAACACGCAAACTGCCACCGGCGCGCCCTATTCCATCAAGACCTTTTACCTTGAGCATGAGTTCCTGTCATGAGACACTTCTGCAGAATTCCTCCAAAAAAACTACTCCCTTTTTAGATCCTAAATTTCTTCCATGCGCAAACTCCAAAGTGTAAAGAAGGTGTCTGGAGCGAACACCTGATAATCATAATCATCAAACAAGGAGTGCTGACCGCAGCTTGTCAAGGGAAGGAAAGATTGCATGTCGAATGCTGCTCCTTCCCAATCAGAATTTTATCCAATTGAAAGATCGGCTGCGCGTCTCTGTCGCCGAGGAACTCTGGATTCAAGGGTAAGCAACACAACGGAAGTGCACCACATTTCATAAATCTGCATAGAACTCCGTGAGCGTAGTCAACTTCATTTCCATGCTCAAGTACTTACCGCGAATCTGTTGCATCTAATATATGATGATATGGGTCCAATATGTGCATCCTATTTTTGAGTTCCTTTGCTTCATTTCGAAGCCATTCATAGCTTTGGTCACGTGCAGATCGTACAGTATTCAGAATGTATTCACATATGGCCCCCACTTCATGTTATGGGAGCGAGTACATACGGCCAGCTTGGATGAAGAGAGGATCCGTGAACATCCAGCATGGGTAAAGCATGGGTGAGACTCCTGGATCTCATTGCGGAACTTGCTCCTCGTCTCTACGCAGAACATTTCATGCGGTATCTGGCCGGTCATTGAGGTCTGCTGTAATTCTATCAAGTTGAGTGACTGGAGCAATGCTGAAGACAAAGCTTCAGATTTCACGAAGCCA
This sequence comes from Breviolum minutum Mf 1.05b.01, assembly GCA_000507305.1. NCBI lineage: Eukaryota > Dinophyceae > Suessiales > Symbiodiniaceae > Breviolum > Breviolum minutum. Next base: position 76,146 of record DF240173.1, read on the forward strand.
GGTCGAATTTGATCAAATCAACCGAAAGTGCAACTGTGGCACTAGGTGTGCATTAAAGCAACGGCCTTTGCACTTGGTCTTTCGAACTTGAAAGTCTCTTGCATGGGCAGCTTTGGCATTGCCAAAGGTAAGCGCATCAATTTCAACTTCAATAAAATGGGAGAAAAAGCATGAAGTTTCACAGTGTACAGTGTACAGAGATCGACATTGATGTAGAAGTTACAGGTCAACCAATTACGAGCTTCATCACCCATGCAGCTAGGCAGTGCCAAGGCCTCAGGATTGCCTTTGCACCTGCGGCCGTGGATAATCTCAGAGTTACACTTTGGATGCGTGTGCCCCGTGTGCCCAAAGTGTGCCTGTTTCCATTCCTTGTTCTTCGGCTGTCGATTTCGACGACGACGACGTCCTTAAGTCTCATGTTGCAACAGGTCACTTGCAGGCAGGACAGCAGAGCATGCCAAGCATGCTAATCAAATTTGTGCTAAGGACTCAACCTTGCTGTTTGCTGCCATGACCGCCATGAGCGCCCCAATCACCCCATTCGCCCCAAGCACCCCAATCACCCCATCCACCCCAACCATCAGCATACTCACGGTGTTCATGTCCCCAGTCTCGCTGCCTCACCAAGTGAAGAAAAACTCCAATGCTTTCTGTCTCCCTCCCTGCTAGAGCACAGTGCCTCCAAGCAGGAGTCGGCTCAACAAACGAAGTTACCTTTCAGGCTTTCAGCAAAGTATCCTTGACTCCACAAGTAAGGGATTTTTTCTGCCAAATTACAACTTCATTGTGTCATCAATGCGAGAAACAGCCAAGCCTGTACAGCTTGCATCGATCCAGTCTGGCGCCTTTGCATGGTCAGAAGTGAGGTGAGTGAGATTTCATTTGGTATGAAAATGTTCAAACAACTATAATGTCAATGTGATCATAATCACTGTCAGTCTGTCAGTTCAAATCTTAGAGTCTGGCCAGTTAGCAAGGCCACAAAAGGACTCCTCATCGGAGTCATCCAACGAATCAGCCCAGGGTCTTTGGTCTGGAAGCCGGATCCAATCGGACAGTGCTGATGTCGCAGCCTCACCAATTGGAGCCAAATCTTCCTGAATCTCTGGCTGATTCTCCTCCTTGATATCTTCTGTCTCGATGGGCTCCACAGCTTGCTCGCATGTCTTCACTTCCACCTCACAATTCTTAACATTTTCAGCCTCGACTGCTGCACAGTTTGAGACAACTGGCGCTTCCTCCAAATCTCCACTGCTCTTCTCCACCTCCAAATCAACACCCCGCTTCTCCTTCAAGGTCCCTTTCACTGGACGCTTGTAGAAGGATCGCTTGGTGACAAAAACCATTGAGGAGCCGGACCGCGAACGCTGGGAGGAGTAAGCTGTTGACGTTTCGTCAACTACCTCCCTCTCTGGGGCACGAACAATGCCATGCGGTACAGCTGGATAAAACGATGATTTGGTCTTCGTGCCATAAAATGACACCTTGACCTCCGGGGCCACCTTGGGAACTCCGGATGAAACTCCTCTGATTTCAGCGACTTTGGGCTGAGCCCCACGGGCTCGCCACACGCGTGGCATAACTTCACCAAGTGTCCGGGGGACACTATCCTTCTTGAGCTATAAACACTATATCCGATCCATACATGGTCGCAAGGGCAACAGCCTGGCAAGAAACAAATCAAAGATTAACTCCCAGACCGGCAGAGGATCTCAAGGCAAGTTTCCAAGATTTCAGTCGCACAAAAGCCTTTTTATGCACCTTTGGCATCACCACTGCTTTGGCTTTGGCTTTGGCTTCTCAAAAGCAACTTGCGAAACTTCACCTGGGCCAGGAATCGAGGACACTTGCAGTATCTTGCAGGAACGCACTGAAAGAATTTGTTGAAGCATCCCAAGATCAAAGCTTTGTGTCCAGGCAAGCAACTGATTGTCCTTGGCTCAGCTTTATGGGACGTGAAACACGACAACATCTGGAATTGCAACACTGTGAAAACAGAGCCAAGAGGAGTACTGAAGCATTTCTTCCTGGTCTGCACTGTCCAGGTCATTCAGAACCTGTCAATGTCTCTCCCTTACAGCAGAAAAGCTCTTCGTAGTGATGCAAATTGTGGCATGGTAAGCTGTTTCCTTGTTGATTCTGCCTCCACATCATACCCATTGGCAGATAGGCTATCCTTGCTGCAAGAAGGCTTTCCCAAGGACAAGACAAAAGCACAAAAGCAACACTAGGAGCAAACCACTCTGGCTTTTGGATGGACATTGAAGCCATGTGCCGAGGGAACAGCTATGGCTAAGCCGCTAAGCTCTGGACAACATAAGCTTCGAGTCCAGCTGGCTGGAGAAATTGTTGAAGGCTACATTTCGGCTCAAAGGCCGGCTCCTCAAAAGTCAAACCACAAAGACATAGGCTCCAAAAGGGTCCTTTAAAAGCTCTTTAACTGTGTGACTTTACCTGAAAACCCTCCCATCCTCTTCATCAGGGCTAGCTCGGCTAGCCCCATCACATTCTTTGTCACCATTGACTGGGCTGGCCCTCTCTTCGGAGTCTCTCAGACTGGCAAGGGGCACAGCTTTCACTGTGGCAGTGCGAGCGATTCTATTTTTTCTGCGCCTGTTTGCATTGCTGCTCTTCGACTGAACCTGTAAGACTGCAAGACAAAGTGGGGAGGATTACAAGAGAATCTCAGAAAAGGAATGAACCTGTGAAAGACATGTTCAACTTAGTCTTAGTTGTGGGCCAAGTCTGTGGGTCCTCGCCAGAAGCTCCAGGCACCTGCAACTCCAAATGCGCAAGACTTCTATATCACACAATCAAACATGAGACGCATGAGTTCTTGTGCCATCATTGCAAGTCACCTCGAAGAATGTCAAGAGACAAAAGGGATTGCCAGCTGATCCTGAGTTGATGACCATTTATTTCCAAGCACAGTCGGGAAGCTTCAGTAAGTGTTGGGCATGCTCAGCCAAAAAGTCATCTGCATCTTAGAGAATTTCCTGCATGCCACATGCCAATGGGACACGAATAGTCTCATAGCAGTTTGCCGTACCTCCATGCCAAATTTCCCAAGATGAGCCAAGGCAACAAATGGAAGAGCCTTCTCAAGTGGCCTCACAACCAGACCGTCTTGGTTTGAATCCCACCTTCCTTGCCTTAGCACCCCAACTGGATCTGCGGCCACTGCTGCGGGTCCCTCGCGAAGCCCTAGACATTGCTAGGAGACTGCAAGTTGTTTAGAGTAACTCTCCGGTTGGATATGAGTGTCAAGCATGCTGGCCACGAAGACAAAGGTTAAGAGAGCCTTGGTCAAGTCTGATGGAATTGCAGTCTCATGCCCAATTGCCAATATCTGACAATGGTTCTTTTGATGAATCCGTTGAAGAATCCAGCCTTTGAATAGGGCTGAAATTTGAGTTCAAGCTGTCTCTTTTGCTGAAGAATTAGTTGCTTCAACGCTGCAGAGCTTATTCTAGCTCAAAGCTGCGCCAGACTTGATGAAACATCTCCTTGTTTCCAGATGTCAACATCTGATCAGGGACAACCAAAGTCATGGTGTAAAGTTCACCAGAGCTCGGAGATCTTCTGAGCGCTACAACGGACCAACAATGGATGCAAACTGGACCTTTCTTGCTGTCAAGACGAACCAAGTATTCGAAACCATATTTCCCATCAGCTTGCTGAGCCAATAGCAGTTCCGTAGATTGGCCAAATTGTGCAGAGGTAAATGTTTCCTTTGATAGTCGGGCAAAAGCATCCGGAGGATCTCCGAGCAAAAGCTGCAAACTTTCGGAAGGTACTGACTGCACAATCACTGAAAGACTTTGTGCCTTGTCAACAGGAGCGATGCCACCTCCCGCCGGTCCAAATGCAGCATCAGGGATAATGCGCTTTCTTTGTCTCAGAGTAGGAGTTTCTGCTGCAGCTTGCTTAGAGAAGGCAATGCTTTCATCTCCCAGCCAATCCCCAGGATACTGCAAATGATACCTGCCTTTTTGCCGAAATGCTTTCAACCCATTGACTGGATAGATTTCATCAAGGCCGACTTGTCGAGCACCTTCGGGGTTCAAGCTCAGCAAAGCCCTCATAATTCCAAATAAATCTCCTATCACTGCCAGGACAGCCGACCCCACAAGAATCCCCCAGTAGGTCCAATCACGCCGACGACCTTCACTTGCCTTTGCCATGTCAGCAAAAAGCCGCTGAAACAAATAGAGCCACTTGTTGGTTGAAGGGGCCGATTTCACCTTTGACCCCTCCTCAACTTCGGTGCGCAGGGCGTCTGATGTCTTCGGCGGATCTAGATTCGATTCATCTAAAGCTCGCTGGAAACGACGTCCACACCGGACTGGCTTTCTGACGCTCTGCCCTGCAAAGGCAGTGGCAAAACAAACAACTGGAGAGACATGATGACAATCCGATCTTCCGCCCAAATGTGGCGACAAGCGCCTGCCACTTCTCAAACGGGCTGAAGGAGCACGCAAGGGAGCTACATCCCAGGAAGCGTGCAGCCACAAACAACTCGAAATGACCATGGTTGATGGCAGGACATTTCACTTAGTTTAGAAACTTGTCGATTGAAATGGTCTGTCTGCTGCCAGGAATATATCGATAAATATATATATATATGTATATATATCCCAATACGAGGTGTTCCCTAGCCTGCAAAAAATGATTATTCCCCATGATCAAACAAGCGAAAGTCAGCAGTGGACACCTGGGCTTCCATGTAACAATGTCTAGTAAAGGCTGCTTTTTGCAAACCCAAGACACATCCATTCTCATTACTTCTACTTAGGCCAATCTTCTTGCATTTTTGAGGTTTTGGGAGAGATAATACTCCCCTAAGCACGTGCAGTCTGCAATATGCTTTCTCATAGAGCATCAATCAAGCAACTTAGAGTAAGCTGTGAATCATTGATTTGCTTACTCAAGAAACTCTGCCTCTACGAAACGGCGTTTTGTCAGATGAATGATGAATGTGAAGGTAATTATGAATAGGGTAGATTTGCAGGAGTATTGAGCTGTTGCATCTCCAGAAGATTGAGGCAAATGCTTTGGAGTCTATGTATACAGCCTTCAAATGGTAGACAGAACAGAAGCCTGTGTTATGTGTTAGATGGAATGAGATTCATTTATGCAGTACACAGACAGAGATGTCTCGTTTTTGATCCTTCATTCTCATATCATCTCATATCTGTATCTCAATCGCACAAAAGCTATGAACTTCACTTGACTGAAGCCACACTTTCAAAACACCAGTGCTGACATACACTGAGTCAATTGCCCATTGACATAAGTTGGAGCCTTGGGAATAGAAATCAAATGTCAGAGTTTCAAGCGAGAATGAAATGCCGCCATTGATGGCTTGTCTCTGAAGCTTCTAAGTTCCCAACTAGTTTGCGCCTTGTTTCTGCTCTCCTCACGCAGAGAGAAGACAGATTAGAGTGAAATGATCACTCTGTTCGTGCTTGAAATGTCTAAAGGGCCAGGCGTGTCAAAACCATATCCCTTTTTTCCATTTTCAAAAGCTGATGCCTCGATCTGCACATTCCCTTTAATGGTTTGCTTTGAAACCTGCACATGTGCAAAAAAACAAATCCTGCAAACAAAAACTGTTTTGCGGATTTTGCCATTTTGCATGGTCTATTGAGTCTATTGTCTGCATACCGAAGGTTCTGAGCGCGCCTCTGCCCTCGCGGAAATCGCTTGCCGCGTGGTCACAGCACCTTCTTTGACAGAGGCCTCCCAAATGCAAAACGTGTTGACAGCACCACCTTTTCGATGGGCACTTTTTGTTGGGCTTCAACCCTACCTGTATCACCTCTGCTAGGCACTCATAGCGTTTGGAACGCTGCTCCTGGTCTCCACTCAGTTTTCAGCCAGGCACCAAACAAAATGCATCCAACTCTGGATCTATCATCAGCATGTGTACAAATGACAATATCCTCCACAATCCGTTGTCGTTCGGTCATGCCAGACCTAAGACTCAGTATTCTCATAATCATTCCAGTGAGCAGCGCAAATGTTATATAATTGCTAGCGATATCTGAGTCTGTGACTCAGATAGTCTGCATTGCCTAGGCAGTGGGCCAATGGAAGAAAGGTCTAGTCTCAAGCAAAAGCTACTCCAAGTGGCCAACTCCACTTGAGTTTGACCATCAATCTCCTGCACCACTGTACTCTTGTGCCGAAAAACTCTACATGTGCTATGAAACATCAAGCTCAAACCTCCCAATCTCATCTTCACCCTATGATCCTTGATTCTCATCAGGCACTCTGCCACACCAGGAGTGGACCTGCTGTAGCGGCCACATGCTGCAAAAGAAAACATTTCAGAGGGCTTCAAAAAATTCAAAACCATAAGAAGCATTGATAGCAGACAAAAAAAGCTTGAAAGCACTGAAAAAAAAATCGGCCTTCCAGGATTCCCGCGAGAAAGCAGCTGAATGGCTTGTTGCATGTCTGGTGCCTGAACTGAAACTTTTGATAAAAGCAATTGGGTGTAACCAACAAAACCTGCCATTGGGAGACTGAGCTTGTTACAAAGCAAGAAGAGGAGCGAAGAGCCTCGCTATGGGACAAAACTGCTGGTGGTACATCTAACATTGCAAGGTGCTTTTGAAGCAGTCTGGGTGATGCGCGAGAAAATCGCTCGGATCGGCAGGCTCCATGGCAAGATCAGAGTTATGGCTCAGGTTTTGCAACAACGAAAACTGTACTTTCCTTCCTGCGCTGATGTTCTCTTGCAAAGTATCCCAACACGGCTAAATCAGCTCGCAATGAGGTCACAACAACACAAACTCAGGGCTTCCTGAGTCAGGCAAATAAGTAAAATCGTTTTTGAACAAGCATGGTCACACTCACATCACACTCATCAGACTCAGTGCTGCTGAAGTATGTCTGGTGCAGCACGCACGCATTTTCAAGCACATTTCAGCAGGATTCGTTGTCCTGCTTTGTCACATGATCATATGGGGGGTCGAAATTAAAACGCCTGACGCAATGTTTAGAGATTCCATTGGCAAGCTATGGTTCTTCCTTTCACTTGGGCGAAGCATGTCTGCACTGCACCTGCAACGAGTCATTTTCGAAGTGTTGAAAAGCCTCGAGAATCTTTCATGTGCCTCTTTGAGTGGCTTGAGACCCAGGAAAGACTCAAGCCGTGATCTGTCCTTAGACCATCCAAAACGATATCCAATCTGCCCGACAGAACTTCGACCAAAATGACTCAGACCAGGACGCTTTGAAGGCGCTCCAAACCAAAGGCGTTCCACATGGCAAGAGTCTCACAGGAGCCAAGTTCAAGCTTCCAAGTGCAAAGAAACCAAATCTCTTCAGCACGATTCCAACGAAAACAATCAATCCTCAAGGCCAGCCACTGCGCGATAGTTGAATGTAGACTAGGGAATCAAAAAAGACTGCACTGCAACGAAATTTTCCCGGGGGTTGGAACCTAAGCTTCGAACCGGGGCCAGGTTCCACTCGTCCAGCGGAGCAGAAGAAGCAGAAGCTGTTGATTCATCTGCAGTGCTTGCCTCATGTTTTAGAAAACTTCCGCTGCAAGAAGGTTGACTTTCATGAGGACACTCCAACTGGGACAAGAACACCAGTGGCTGCTGCTCCCATAATTGCCGAACCCATAAAGGCCTAAGGCTCTGAAGAAAGGAGTTGTGGATGCCTGGATGATGTGTGGCTGCGCACCGACCTTCTTGGCTGCTTCTGCCATGCACTCTCTGACCTGCTCGCATGCTGGTGGTGCCTTAGCAAGTCTAGAACTAATTCAACAGCAAATACCGTCCATTACCGGTTTGCCAAATGAATCATGCAACCTTGACCTTAAGGCATGCACCACGCAGTCCTTGGACGTGATGTGGAAAACCACCATACCGCCGAGTCCAGCACCTTTTAGACCGAAAAAAAAACAATGTCCAAGTTTGATAAACACTTTACCGACCTGCTGCAGCGCCAATATTGCTGCTAGAGTTTGCATCCGTAAATGCAGTTGCATCGTGCAGCAACTTTGTGTGACCATCCTCAACACGTTCAGGAACAATTGAAAACATATTCACCCTCGAGTTTTGCCAGCATGTCCAATTCCAATCCATGATTGCTGTCAATCCCATGCCCTGGTGTCAAGCGACGTCATTGTGTAACCAACACAGCATTGACTGCATCGTCCTGAACCGAACCGGTAGATTAAAATACAATGGGAGACCGCTGTGACATTGACATGCATCAATATGCATCATTGAATTCGATTTTTCCAATTGAAAGTCGCTGAGACTCCAACATTATTCAGACTCCACCAACATTCGGAAGCGCATCTTTAAAAAAAAAGTCCAAGTCAAAAAAACATATGGCTAATGTTTGGGGTACTTACTTCGATCTAGAAACTACAATGCCTTGCACGTAGAAGACTGACTTTTGAATGCCAGAAGTCACAGTAATTCACAATACTTCAGTGATTCACTTGCTTGCGACGTTCAGTCCTGACTAAGTAAATGGCTGAGCAACACAACCAGTAGCACACTTTCGCATTCAGAATGGACAATGTTCCAACTCGGTACTTGTACAGAAGTTCCAAAATTCAATACAAAATTCCACAATCTCTGAGAATATTTCGAATCCTTTGTTTTCCTCATCTATCATGAAACCTCACTAGTAACAACACTGGTTTGTGTTTTTTGTGCATTGCAGAGGGCCAAATGAACAAACTAGACGCCGGATATCCCGAAAGCAAAGAAGACAGTTTGATAAATGAAATGTTCGAGAAGATTGCAAAGATGAGCAATGTAAGAAGTATCGAAACAAAATGCAGCATACACATGTACAAGTATAATAGCACCAAGACACAGGTGCAGTCGCAGTGTCTCAACAAGCAGCGGAACCCAGCAAAAGTTGAATGCAAGAAAAGTTAAACAAGAGAACTTTTATACCACACATCTTTTACACCAGGTTTGCCAACACTCTTCTCCAACACTTCTATACAACACTTTTCTCCAACACTTCTCTACAACACTCTTCTCCAATATTTCTTTACAACGCTCTTCTTCAACAATCTTCTCCAACACTTCTCTACAACACTTGTCTCCAACACTTCTCTACAACACTCTTCTCCAACATTTCTTTACAACGCTCTTCTTCAACAATCTTCTCCAACACTTCTCTACAACACTCTTCTCCAATATTTCTTTACAACGCTCTTCTTCAACAATCTTCTCCAACACTTCTCTACAACACTTTTCTCCAACACTTCTCTACAACACTCTTCTCCAACATTTCTTTACAACGCTCTTCTTCAACAATCTTCTCCAACACTTCTCTACAACACTCGTCTTTAGCACTTCTTTACATCACATCCCTACTCTCTTCTCCAACACTTCTCTACAACACTCTTCTACAACACTCTCCAACAACACTCTTCTCCAACACTTGTCTACAACTCTCTCGCTTCTCCCAACAAAAGCACCACCACAAAACACAACCACAACCAACACAAAAGACATCACAAAAACAACACCACCACACCACCACAATACACAACCACACCACCAACAAAACGCAAAACAAAACCGCAAAAACACAACCGCACCACTCCAAAAACACAAGCTCAAAAAAAGTCAAAAACACAACCATGTAAACAGAACCACGCCACCACAAAAACACAACTGCACCACCACAAAAACACAACCACACCACCACAAAAACACAACCACACCACCACAAAAACACAACCACAGAAACACACCACCACAAAATCACAAAAGCACAAACACAAAGACACTACCAAAAAATACAAAACCACACAACCAAAAAAACACAACCACACAACCACACAACAAAAACACAACACAAGACACCACCACAAAACACGACCACAAAACACAACCACACCACCACCACCACCAAAACACAAAGTACAAACACAAAGACACCACCGCAAAAACACAACCACACACAAACACACAATCACAAAACAAAACAACAACCAACACAAGACACCACCACAAAAGCACAACCACACCACCACAAAAAACAACTACACCACCACAAACACAACCACACAACCACAAAAACACAACCACACCACAAAAACAAAACCACAAAAACAAAACCACACCACCATAAAAGGCTGGAATCCCAATGGAATGCTGTGCTTCTGCACTGAACTGGAGAGGGGAGAAAGTGTTAGTTCCGTTTACCATCAGCACTGAGTTGATCAAGTTATCTAGACAGCCACGCATCTCACTTGGATCTTGGCTGAGTATGCTATTGCGTGGCTACATGCTGAGCATTCTGGCTATGTCTCCAAGATCCTGTTCGACAATGACACTCAACCTCTCTTAGCACCGATCTTTGGATCCTGCTGCTTTATCGTGAAGTTCTGAACAGTGTACGGCGTATCTGCCTGAGCACTGCTTCTAAAAGAGCTCGTAGTTGCACAGGTTCAGTCAACCTTTTTAATGCAAGGAACTTAGGTAGCAGAGTTTTCTGGCTTGAACTGGATCATAAAGCTCTTTTGGACAACTATACTGTGCTACAAGAGGGCATTCTTCATGATGTAGATGGCCTGCAGTCCGCGTCGCTCTAACCTGCTCGAGGATCTCCTCTGTTAGAGCACCTGTGGTGTTTGCGACCATATGAAATTGAGCCATTCATCCGCATGTTGACGGTCCGGCAGCATGATGGCAATCGTAAGTCTTTCTCCACGAGCGCTCTGCCAGGCAGTTGAACACTTCTGCGTTCGGATGGAGGTCAAGCTGCGTTGACGTGTGCTTGCTGACCGAATGTACACTAAGGCCTCGACTGGAAAGTTCAAAGAAGAACTTTATGCTCTGCTTTTTGACAAGGCCGCCAGGCGCAGCCACACGAATCCGTATGAAGAAAACGCTTATCGTGGATCTGCCATCAAAGAAGTTCAAGCATGGTGGACGCAATGCAAAGAGTGGATGTCACACTTCAAAAGTTACAGTGCGCCATCGCTCTTCAATTCCAAAAGCCTTCTCAATGCTTTGTCAAGTAGGGAAGCGGAAGCTCATTCTGATGTGGATGCCTTTATGGAGCACTGTGCGAAGAGGTGGCAGACTAGAGAGGCAACTCAAGCGACATCGGTTGAAGTCTAATGTAAGAGACCCGCCTGAAAAGAGAGAAGTGCAGATGTAGATATAGCTGACATCTGAACGTGGATGACTTGGAAGGAGTCTACAAGGTGGAAGAGAACTTCTGAGAGAGGTGCGCGTTGTTTTACTTGTCTTACTTGGTTTTGTGAATTTCTCTAGCTGTGGTGTCGCTGTTTTGTGTTTGTTGGTTGGTGTTTTTGTTTTGGTTGTGTTGTGTTTGTTTTTGTTTGTTTGTTTTCGGTTTCTTGCGTCCAGGGACACTTCTGCAACTGATTAGTTTTCAGTTGGCCCACTATGTCTCGTACTTGCTCGACAATGCAGGAAAAAAAAATTTGAAGTGTGGATTTGACACAGAGCTTACCTTAGAGCATTGAGGCGATCTCACATCTAAGGCAAAATTCGGATCCAAGCTCCTAGGTGAAAAGCTCTTATCCATGCAATCACTTGGACTTCATCTAGGGTCCCATTGTATATGTGACGCAACTCCTCCTCCGTAATCTCACCGCTAAACAAGTTTCCTTGCTGCCAGCCTGTTGATAATGAGCAGCTCCATCGTTGTTTTTATTGACCTTTCGCATGTTTTTGTACAATTGTCAAAAATTGACATTTTACCCAACTGGTGCTTTTGACAAAAATGTCTCTTCACCATGCTCAGCTGACTGAAGGATACTCCGCCCGGAACCAATCCAAGCAGCTGCCAGCAAAAAAAAAGTTCATGATGGGCAGCTCCAGCAAAGAGACTGATCAGGAGAACTCACAAGCTTAGAAGAACTACCATCTCTCTGTGCACCTACCACATGATGTTCCAAAACAAAAAGATCTTTTTCGTTTGAATGTGAGTGGAATGCCGTATTATCCATTGTGGTTTCCTGATTGAGTCGATTGTAAATGTTTCCATGGTTGGTGCTGACTTGGGAATGACCATTAACGTATAGGAGTGTTGACTAGTGGTGCTCTATTACCACTGCTGATTATTCTTGCAGGTATGATGATTTTGACTTCGTGCACTCATTTGCTGTTTGCCTTGGCTCAAGCTTTGTAGTAGGAATTCTGCCGTCAACATCATTGTGGAGATGAGAAAAGTCAGTCCTTAAGACTTGACATTTCTAGCTAGCAAGTGTTGGAGCGATCTGTGATTTAGGATTGGTGGTCATCACATAAAATGATATCAAATCCGTAGCTTCAGTTTTGGAGAGATTGGAACTTGAGGTTTGAACATCGAAGATAAGAGACACTTGATGGACTTGCTTTGAGAAGATTCCAAAGCAATCCTACACTGACAATGCTCTTCAAATGCAAGCCAATTTCTGAAATGCCTTCTTTGCAACTCTCTCGACACCTTGGCCTGGGCCTCTCTTCACTGATATTCCTCCAGTGGAATGATCTTATATTGGACCTTGTCAATCCCTTGGATATTTGATGGGATGTGTGTATCGTACCTTTGACATGTTTTGTGAACGTCAGAGTGGATCTTTCGGAGAAGATGCGTGGAGCACGTGGAGGCCAGAAGCCGTCTCATTGGTATGATTGGAACTGTTCTTTCAAATCCAGGGTCAGAGAATGGTGTTCCGGGCCATTGTTGGAGTGAAACCCAATGAACCAAGTGTTGCACCACCTTTTATCGATCCAAGTTTGGAAGGTGAGCCTCAAGTTGAAGAAGGGTCTGATGACATGCCATTGCAAGCTCCATTATGATTTTATTACATCGCTACGTCGATTGCGTTGCGTGCCCGTACCAATGCACTCTCCGGTCTGTGGTATCTCGAAACCCCCATGACACCTTTGCAACGGACGGATACGGCGCCATTAATCGACTGTATCCGCAGGTTCTTGGTCTCTGACCAACTCGACCTCGGCGTCAATTTGTTTTGTCTGGATTGTTGTTTAATTTGATGAATGTTTTTGAAATTCAGTTGAAAAGTTAGGAAGTCCGTCTTTTCACCTATTCCGCTGACTGAAGGGCTCCGCCCGTGACCTTCGTGGCACGCAAGCAGCGAACAGCAAAAAAACGACGTGAAAGTGTTCCAGCAGAAGTTGAGGTTGCACTTGCAGGCAAGTTGGAGGAAGATGAAACCATGGATGTTGATTTGAGAGGTGATGAGAATGATGATGATGAGATGGATCTTGGAATGATTGATCGTCTTGATCATTGCATCCATTGGTATGATCGATGTTTGGAACGAGTTTGCATCTCAAGAATCTTGCATGGAGGTTGGCTCAAAGGGAACCATTGAAGTTGAAGTTCCGCCTGAAGTCAATGATGAGTTGACTGGTTTGCTGGACCATGAGCTGAAGGGATGAAGACAGAAGTGAAACAACCCGAGACTTTGAAAGTTGGTAGGAAATGACCGAAACTGAGGCACGAAAGATTTCTCGAGAAAAGGGCGCTAAGATATTCACAAGCCGATGGGTTTTGACCCAAAAGACCCCGTCTTTGGCCAGATGCCGTCTAGTTGTCCGAGACTTCGCCTCGGGCGCGATATGCCCCCACCTCATCGCTTGATTCGTTGAGATGTGTTCTGGCATTGGCCTCGCTGTGGGATTTGTGGTTAATCACATCGGACGTGTCCACTGCTTTTATGTACACCGAAGTCGAGGAAGATGCTTGTGATTTGGTTTTGTTGCCATCCAACATTTCCTACAAAGGAGAAAGAGTTGTTTGCCTTCTTTACAAGAGAAATGAATGGATGGCATAGGGCAGCGTTGTTGTGGTTCTATCAGCTACAGCGGACAGTTTATTCTCTAGAAGGAGAAGACGCTTTTGAAAGTACCTTGTTTCGATTGTCTACCAGACGAGGGCTTGTTTTGATCCTGGTGTATGCAGACGACTTGCTGATAGCAGCTCAGGATCAGGATGAAGGAGAGGCTTTTCTTTCGAAGCTCCAAGCTATTTGGAAAATGAAGGTGACCGGGAGGATCCCAAGTCGTAAGAAAGGAGCACTGGAATTCCTTGGTAGGACAATTTATCGTTCCAAGGACGGTAAATCAACATTGTACTTCGGTGTGAATCGTCAGTACATGACTTCAATTTTCGAGAGTTGGGGCGAGTCTGTTAAGACAGGAGGAACAGGCATTATGCCTAAGTTGGAAGATGTTCACAAGGAAGCTGTCAAGAAGTTTGGTGAAGAACCTTTGACGGGCGCAGCAGAACAGCGTTATCGAAGGGTTCTACGTCAACTGGCTTGGGCAGCACTTTCAAGAGCAGATTTATCTTTTCCGATTTCGTTTTTGTCTCGTTTTCAGGCAAAACCCAATCCTGCGGCTGAACATTGCATGAGGACATTTTTGAAATGGTTGGCCATGCATCTTCATTTTGTGCAGAGAATGCCAGCAACTCAGTGTCCTTATGTTGGAGAGCCGAAGGAAGTCGTTTCATTTTGTGATGGTTGTTGGGGTTTGGATTCAGTTTCTGGAGCCATCATCATGTACAAGGGGTGTTGCATCAAGTTCTTTTCCAGGAAGCAGGAAGTTCCAGCTTTGTCATCTGCTGAGGCTGAAATCATTTCCATTTCTTGCATTGCCATGTCGGTCTCGGACACTGTTGGACCAGCTGATGCGCCTTGGGATACTCCTGACCCTCTCACCTGTGTCCGACAACTACAGAGCTTGGTGGGTCTTGGCTTCAATGTTGGTCATGAAAGTGCTGGTGACCTACAGACTCTCATTCAATCTGCTATGAGTGGTATCCGTAAGGAAGTTGATCTGCACATGGACTTCATGGGCATTGAACATGTCGAGCACAAGATGGACCACCAGCTTCAACGCAAGATGGTTCGGTTTTGGAAATGTTCTGCCGTCACCTTGCATGAATCTCAAACCTTCTATGTTGGAGACACTGAACCAGAATCTGATAATGTTTACTACCAGTGGAACAAGATGAAGAACCTCCCTGGATGGTCGGTCAAGAAAATATGGCACTCTTATGATGGCTGGCTTTTGGTGGCTAAGAAGGAAGAGTTCAGCTTACTGGTTTTTGATCCACCTCGCCAACTGGATCAAAGGATCTTGGTTGAAGAAGCCATCAGCTCAGAGGGCAGCATCAAGAGGGCTTTGCAGACCTTTCTCCATTTACCAAAATTCCTTATCTCCTCGACCAAGATCCCGTTCCCCTCGCGGAGACCGAAGCAACATGGGGGCTGCACCCAGAATCCAATTCTAAGGGATTCTCAACCAGCTCAAGCTGAAGGACCAGCAAACTCCCTCCACCAAGATGGTGAAGCAACTATGCCTATGGCTTTGCAGGGCTGCATCAACGTGGAAGTGCACATCATTGGTGGCTGTTGCTGATGGGCGCCTATTGCAGACTGCTGCTGAAATTGTACGAGCCACACTTCGATAGCGCAAAAAGTGACTCCTGCTTAGCTTGCAATTTTCTTCACTCTGTTGGGACTGTCTTTTCACTTTGACATTTCAACTCCAGAATATACACCTTCGGTGGTTGTGAATGTTTCTTACCATACAACTCACCTACCATTTTTGATGCTAGCTATCTTGGATTCTTCCATTATAAGACCTGATTGAGTGCTCTTCTTGGATGTCTTTTTACTTGTGATCATTCACCTCGTTTCATTCCTATGACTATATGACCTGGATAGCCATTCTCTCAGCTGGCTTATTACCTCCGACCTTTGACATGGTTCGTGTCACGTGACACATGACTATGAACATGCCCTATCACTCTGCCTCATTACCTATCCCTATGGAGCTGGCTGACGAATCTCTTCAGCATACCTCGAGTGATCTTTCTCATGCTAATCATGGTGGCAAGGTTCACCTGACCATGTCAGTGGATGTTTCTGGGATTCTTCCTGAAGGTCTATGGGATCCTCGTACTGGCACAATGGTGGTCAATCTTGAGAAAATCTACATTCTGACCATCAAAACTTTTGCCCAACTTCAAAATCTGAAGGTTGACTATGTGAAGAAGGCCAAACAGGATCTTTGCTGGGATTGCTTTCGTATTGGGATTTTGAAACGAAATTTCAAGTTGTGGCTTCAGACTTCCCCGTACAACACTCCTGGTTTTCCATATGGAAGATTTTTTGCGGTGAACTACGACATGACATGGCAAGAAGTCCTCAATACCGACTCAATACCCATCAGATTCCACATGATTGTAGACAAATCCACCTACGTGCTAATCATTCCGAGGGCACTTTGGATTGAATGGGCTTCATCACTCGTTAACATTCTTGCCATTTGGAGTTCGTGTCCATCTACTACATGTTTGATGCACACATCACCTTAAGGAATAGGGTCGTCCAGTTTTTTCGCTCTACCGTGCTGCACTTGGACATAGAACAAAAAGTTGCCTTGAACACCCAGCCCTCCTGGCTGGGTGTGTGTGTGAACCTTTTCAAAAGAAGTAAAACCTGTATTTCATCTTGGTGAATTTTACATGGAGAGCAGGGGGCATGGCAGTCTTACTCCTAGCCATGCCAACGAAGCTATGGAGTTTAGACCGGAAGAGAATGTGGACGCACATTCTTGTACCTGCTATTTCATTGTGGTTGACATGGTGATCTTGTTGAAACATTGGTCATGAGGGTTGGATCTTTTTTCTCAAGCTGTTTGCTTTACCGTCATGAAACAAGGAACATCTTTTTTCATGACTTCGGCACATGATGCCTTAGTTTTTGACAAAGTGTGTATGTATGTTTTTTAATTTTCAATGACTTTGCCATTTCTTGGACTTTGTTGATTCTCTACTTGTTCGACGTTGCTGTCCCATTTCTTGGTGTATTATATTTCTCTCGTTCACGTTCACGTTTGGTTTCTATTTGTTTGCTTTCATGTCGCACGACATTCTGATGTTCTTTAAGCAACGGTTTAGTGGTGCAAGTTTTTGCAAAGGCTGCCATGCTTCAGCAGAGCGCGGATTAACTCACGGCCTTAGATTCTTGAATGGCGCAAACATATACGGGTCAAAAGCATTGAACCACAACGATTCGAACATGACTTTATATTTATTAGGATTAGTATTTTGTTTGGAGTTGAAACATTTCTTGTTGATAGTTTTGCTCTTCAATTTTCAAACGTATGTATTGGTGTTCATTCTACGTATGGCTCTTTCACTGATTTGGTGTTGGTTTCAAATTTGTGTGTGTACTTTGCGAGTGTATCTTTTTCGGAATTGCTGATTGGTGCGCCGTTTCCGTGGTTTTTAAGGATCAAAAAGAGCAAGTACCGATACTATACGCAAAAACCCATGCACTGGGATTTTGCCAAATCAGATAAGAAGAGATGCAAGTCTCGCAGAGACACTAGTTATAGTTAACGGTTTCTGTTGAAGTTGAAACCGTTTTCCATTGTGAATGACACATCATGGCACGTGGTACCTCCCGCAATCTATGTCTACATTTCAGCGCTTGTGATGGTGGCAGCTAACCAGAACAATCCGGGTCAGAATGTTGTGTTTGCCAATGGAGTGAACAAAACAGAAACGTGCCGCACTTGCCAAAATGTTTTTTTTTGGGGCCTAGTCGGAAACATGGCAGGTCAAATCAATGCTGCCTACAAAGTTCCTATCGCTGAGACATGGGGTTGGCTTGCCAAGTGCTTCTCGAATTGTTTTTGAGTGGTTTGTTGAGAGATCCTTGAGGTGCATTTAGCAGTCCTTGTGATGGAGTTGTGTGGGATAGCATCAACCTTAGCAGCCATGTTTCGTCGCCATCCAGAGTCGTTAATTGAAATGATGATGGATTTGTTCTGAACAAATGGTCTTCCTTGTGTTCCCTCTTTCATTATTTTTGAATTTTTGCAATCTTACTGAACAACTGAACACAAATCTCCACTTTGGTGCAAGGAAACTTGCATGGTTGGACAGCCTGTCCAGATGGTGAGAGGTTGGGCGGTTTTGCGTTTGGTTTGCTCCAATATTTCATGGAAGATGTTGTTGGCTCAGGCCACAGATGATGGAACCAGAGGTCTTTTCTCCAGCAGAGTTAGGTATGGAAGGTGCGAAGCTGGCTGCCATTCGGCGCAGGAGGCACGGCAAGGAAAACCCACCAGTGTTCTCTTGGATAAAAGCTGGATGCTGACAAAATGGGGGAAAAAACAGATCGGATTCTCTATGTTGATATTGATGTATTCATACTATTCATACTATTCACTTCAGTCCAGTTTTGATTGATGTTTTTTTTCCAGTTTGAGCCCGAAACCACAGATGAGTCACAGATGAAACTTCAGATTGTGCACTAGGGAGATGGAGGCACAATTTCAGGCGCCAGCCTCAAAAATGCCAATGAAAATTCAGCCGCAAAGATGGTGAAAAACCGTGACACAAGGCGCAGATCCGGTCACAACATCCAGGTGAGGTGAAAGGAGTGCGACTCTTAGGGATCTGAAAGCTGGAAGGTTGGATGAAGTGGTTTTGGTACACGGTGAAAGAATGATACAATTGATACAATCGTGCAATATATTGTAATTTGTACAGTTGGACTTGGCCTTTTCAATTTCTGCCTTTGTTTGTTTTGCAGGCAAGCATAGTCTTGAGTATCTAGGGAAAGCACATCAGGGATCCTTTGTTGCTCCATGATACGCTTGCCGTTGAGTCCGATTACGACATGCTTTGAATGCGTCACAGTAGAAGGAGCCTCATGACAAATCTGTGTTGCCAGATTTTGATCCTGACTCAGGTTGAGCCTCTTGCAGCTTGGCCATGGACTCAACAAACGAGGTAAAGAAACTGATCAAAAACCGGGCCAAAAATCCCCAAGGCCTGGAGAAGCTGAAGGTCGAGATATGAAGGTGGGCGCCTAATGGGGAAGCTGAGAACCTGGCTGCTGGTTGTTTCTTGGGTGCACCAAATTTTGGTACGTTTCATTTGCTTTTAGGTTTCCCTCATGAGCTACACTTGTTCTTGAGAATGTACTCTTTATATTCTCTTTATACTTTTGGATAAGGGCTATTTGATTTTTGATTCCGCACACACTTCAGAAAGTGAAGGCTCCACAAGACACCGCACGTCTATATAGTCGGTAGATTCGTGCGATTGTATTCTTATAGATGTAGATTTAGAAACACATACACATAGATATTTTATTATATACAAGACTTGTATATATAATAAACTTACATACAAATGCACATGCGTACATACATGTATGCACACATACATGCATGCACACATGCATGCATACATACATACATACATACATACATACATACATACATACATACATACATACATACATACATGCATACATGCATACATGCATACATGCATAGATAGATAGATAGATAGATAGATAGATAGATAGATAGATAGATAGATAGATAGATAGATAGATAGATANNNTAGATAGATCCATACATACATACATACATACATACATACATACATACATACATACATACATACATACATACATAGATAGATAGATAGATAGATAGATAGATAGATAGATAGATAGATAGATAGATAGATAGATAGATAGATACATACATACATTCATGAATGACATACATACATCCATACAGACATACAGACAGACAGACATACATACGTACATACGTACATACGTACATACGTGCAAATGTGCATATGTACATACCTACATAACTACGTACATCCATACATCCATACAGACATACATACATACATCCATACAGACATACAGACATAGAGACATACAGACAGACAGACATACAGACATTCATACATACATACATACATGCATACATACATACATACATACATACATACATACATACATACATACATACATACATACATACATACATACATGAATGACATACATGAATGACATACATGAATGACATACATGACACACACACACATGAGACACGCACACACACACACAACAGATATAGATGACATAGATGACATAGATGACATAGATGACATAGATGACATACATGACATACATGACATACATGACATACATAACATACATGACATTCATACATAGATGTTTGAAGATACGTTTAGGCTGTTTGTGTGTGTGTGTGTGTGTGTCCATCCGCTCCATGATTCCTTCCATGTCTGCTTTCTAAATCTGCCTGAACCATGGCTTACTTCCCAAAGCATCGGATCCTCAGCAGGTTCAACAGCCTTCCGGTGCTCATCCGAAGGTGCTCCCAAAGCGAACAAGGCAGAGATTAAACTGCCCAAATCAAAGGGAAGGACTATGAAAAATGATGCGTTCACATTGTGGTGAGTCCAGGTGTTTTATCCCTTAAAAGGCGACAAGTTGTATGCTTTCACAGGGTGATACCAACATCCATCCCTGGCTAGGTCTGCTTCACCACCAGGGCAACAGAGGAAACCAAGTCGATGATTCCAGAATCACGGAGACTTTCCAGGCCCTTAGAAGCCTTAGCTGAGCTGTTGGGTTCGATCAGGACTTCTGTCGTGCCAAGTGGGTCTAGTGCCTAGACTGTCTTGGACCGAGCCGAGTGCTTCTCAAACCTCTGATGGGTTTGCTGTGGACACCCAGGACCAGTGGCACCCGGAAGTCACGCTCCACCTCCCCTCCGCAGGCTCAAAAAGATCAGCATTGATTTCAACAAGTTGCTGGACGTAATGTCAACCTAGGATGAGTAAACAATTGGGGGCCGGGCTCACAAAAGTGATGCCAATTCCCAGCATAAAATGGAATCAACATGACATTCATCCGTAGCTAAGATTGCAGTGTTGCAAGGCACAAAGTGGTCTGGGAGGTTCTTTGGGTCGAGTTCGGAAGGCTGGCTATGAGGGGACTTGACATGGATACACCGACCCTGTTGGGTTCAACCAACAAGAGAATGCCTTGGGTTTCCGGGAAAAGTATGAAACATCAAGTTGTTAGATTTCATGGTGGTCATCAATTCCTTTGTTACTTGAGCTAGTCTCCTACTACAACTCATGACTGTAGGATATTCTCTTTTACCAATCTTTTGCGCTGAGAAGGTGACATCACCTGAGACTTCACCAAAGTCTGGAGCCTTCAAAAACATCCCAACAGGCTGTTGTCCTTGATGTCTGTCTGGTGCAGACTTTTCACTATGCTGGCATCCTTCAAGTGCTTGTGTTGAATATCTGGTTGAAGTTTGCTGAAAGATGAGGTCTGCTGCACGGCCAACAACAACCAAAGCAACCCAATCAGGTGGGATCATCCAAGCTACGTTGTCTTTTTCCAAAATTTCCAGGCACCCCTTTTTTTTGAGGACGACAAGTGCGCATCCCTGTCCAGGACGAACACCATCACCACCAGCGGTGCCTAGCTCTGACGGGAGCTTTCTAGATTCTTCATGGCTTGTTTTCGAGAAATCTGGGACTTGAGGTGCGATCTCAGCTGATACGTCAACCTGCCAAGGCGGATGCGTTTGAGGGGGTGAAGCTTTCTGAATTTCATGGGGAAGCTAGATGAATTTTCTTTCCAAGAGACATGTTCAAGGTCCGATTCACTGAACTTCCCATTCGTCTGAAGGTCCGTCTTGATGGCAAACGTCGTCCTGAGGCCCAAAGAATTGGGGGACTAATAACTTCATGTTCGGTATAGAACGAGAACAGGAACTGATCTGGCATTTGGAGACAGCACCCAGTGAGCAGCTGCCAGGGAGATCTCTTCAAAAGTAAGGATAGCCAGGCCTGGCATGATCTCCTTGAGCCACGTTGGAGCCATTAAAAAAAAAAACTTTTTCAGTGAACAAGTGAATTCCCGGGCCCCATGGCTTCTAGTAGAATAAACCTATACTTCCAATGTTTATTTGATATTTTAAACTTAGAACGTCGTTACATCAGGTCATCTCCCAGTTGACTGCGCCGGAGTCCCCACATCGCTGACAAAAGAGTCCGGATTCCATCACTTCAAATCGCCATGGAATAGAGCAGCGCTGAGGTTGTGGCAAAAAGTGGAAGAGTTGGAAGACAAGGCAATTTGCCACTACTTAGTGTTTCATGTGCAGTGTTCCCAACGGAATCTCATTGCACAGTTTGCGATTTTTATTTTACATTTCAACGACCTACATACATATTCTGTTTTCCACTACAGAATCTCCTGATGTTCTTGTTCCATGCTTCTCAGATCGGCGCAGGTGGAAAGAGAACGTTCTCAGAAGGAAGAGCTACGTTCGGAGACAGAAGAGTTGAGGCGCGGTTCGGGCAAGGAGGTCCATTGATCTACTGTACATGAATCTGCGTTTGGTTACCTGATACTGATAGTGATGGCACGTGATGAATTTACTGCAAGAGGTTAGTTTAGCGAGGGAATCCTCGTCAAATGGCCTTATATCATATCATATCAGAAATTTGGAGGTTGGTGAAATACCGTGATTCACCCTCAGATACGTTACGTATGATGCAACTTTGACCGAATCCGTGGCAGATCCTCCTAGCACTGCAGGAAAGAGAACCAGCAACTTCAGCATCGTCGCAGACTTCAACTGCACTTGAAACGACTTGTCACCTTACCTTCCTTGAGCAAATCCCCAAAGGGGAAAACTTGCCGCGTCAGATTTGACAGAGGTCTGGAAGTGATGATGGTTGGGGCCTTCTCTGGCGGCCGAGTTTTCTGGGATTTACAAGGCAAACATCGCCATTAAGAATTGGATGAGGTAGATCCCCACGGTGGTGCCAGCAGCGTTCCCGTTGAGGCACTGCGCACTGCTTGCTTGGCATGTGGTGTTAAGGTAATTTGATGCAAGACTACAGATAGATGGAGTTCATAGCTTGGGACAAGTATGGTACTACGTACAATTATTTTTCAGGCAAGAATAGGATTTACAGCTGGAGTCTCGATGTATCATCTTTGAATGGCGCTGTGCCATGCAGTTTCACCTTCTGGATTCAATCTGAAGCATACCAGATGCGTGGGCAACTGGCTCAGGAGCCTTCATGGGCAACCAGAAGTCCAGCTGCTCAGGAGTGTCAGGGGGCTACTCTCAAATGATAAGCCACTAGACTTGTTTTTGTTGTAAGCCCTTGCTGCTTTCACACAAAGATCGATTGATTTACTTTGGATTGAATTTTGTTGGACTCGACCTCCAACACCCTCGTCCCGGACGTGGTACGAACAGAGCATTGATCCATAGGAGCGTCGGGTGTCAGATGTCACGCCAATTGTCGCGACCGGCCCTTGGAAAAAATTGTGATCCCAGCAGCTCTCTTCCAATCTTCATGAAAAGTCCAGTTCCTGGAGGCCGAGCCCTCCCAAGTCTTTGAATGCTTTCCGACAGGTGCGTGTTTTCTGGGAACCGCGGATTTCACCTTGGTTGAAAATTCTTGCATGGTTTTTGGGAGTCAGATTTGGATGATTTGGCTGCATTTGCGATCATTTGCTATCATTTGCTGCTATCATTTGCTTACCCAAATCCTGCCAAGTTCACCGAGCCACCTGCAGCTATTAATGTGCTCAAGCAGTGGTTGATTCACGGCTCCCAATCCTTTTGTCTGAAGCTCAGCAACTTTTCATGGGATCTGATTTGGCAATCCAATATTTTCCCTCTTTTGGATGCATCAGATATTTCCTGTGACATTCGGGTTTTGAATGGGTCCAGGTCATCGGCGATCTTCGAAAGATGCACTTTGGCTTCTTTCAGTGGGTTGCTATAGGCTCTTGTATGCCAAGGGGAAACAAGTTGGTAAGATTGAAAAAATGGTGCAACGTGTCAGTTGCAAGGATAAGTTTTTACCGGTTTCTTTTTATGTTTTTTTTGGTCGGGAGGCTGGGCCGGTTTGGTTTAGTTGGGTTTTACATGCTTCACCACAATCACCAAAAGGACCTTCTCGGTGTTTCCAGGGAAGACCCAGATTTGAGGGGAGGTGGCATCTGTAGGAGCCCAAACTACTTTTGTTGTATTGCTGGGTGGCTTTTGTTTGCCCGATACGCAGGTTCTCTTTGGATGTTGAGGATGTTTCAAAAGAGATGCTGTTCCATTGGTATCTTTTCAGCTCTTTGGAGCATCTTTCAGGTTCTGTGCTACTTGCTGCGCTGCGCCTGACAAGACGGAAATGGACTTCGGCAAGCCGTTGGTGGAGGTGCGAAATCGCATAGTTCATAGCGTCACTCTGTTTTCTGAATGAGTGAGTTTAATCAAATCTTGTACACGGAGGCCTTGCAAGGTCCCGAAAAATCCAGCATGATGATGATGATGATGATGATGATGATGATGATGATGATGATGATGATGATGATGATGATGATGATGATGATGAATAAGAGACAGGCATATGGGGTGCTCCCCAACTTTGTGTCTTGTATCTATCTGGCTTGCGTGAAGACATCGTGTCGATTTGTGCTTTTTTTGCAATTCTTTGTACTTCATCTCATTTCCTCTCTCTTTCTCTCATTGCTTGTTTGGCGACAGGCCAAAGGTGTTCTGGACAGGCTGCCTGGCAGAGAGATTGAAATCACTTGAAATCTCTACACGTTGTTTCTGCTGTGGCTACGGAATCATCTGTTTTCCAAATCTTTTGATGAATTTTGCTTAGGCATGTCTTTTGGTTTGAGACATACCTAGATGATAGCAAGGCTGAGACTATGATATTCCGGTCATGTATCCAGCAAAACACAGCACCTTGAGAAGTGGTATGAATTGTGTACAGTACTGAGGGACCATGTCAAACTCCCTGCTGCTCAGCTGCAAATGGGCAACCTTGATGTGTGAGAGATGTTGTTGAATATGATTTGCATGGCTCTTGAAGATGCTTTGCATATCCTTGAAATGATACCTCTCTCCCATCCATCTACAGGACTCGGCTGTCTTTGATGCCAAGTTGACCTTTGAGGTGTGATCACTTGGATGATTGGAGTGACACAGTTTTCTTTTAGCCACCTCCTGTTGTCACATCCCAACCAAAGACGAGATATTCGGCCAACGTAATGATGCGTCCTTTTCCCATGGGCGTTGTACTTGACCCATGAAATGACATGAAATTAAGATGTCATAACATATATACAGTTTATATACATATCCACTGCGCGAGTCGAACAATGTGGAAAAACCCCATGAAAGACCGACTTTGATGTCCAGGGTCGCTCCCATGGCCTCAATATTGATACTGCCAACGACGAACAAGCGGTGGTCAAGGACTTCGTGCCTGGTTGGGTTTGGTAAGATCTGGCGAGGCTGACTGCCCCCAACAGTGTGAAGCGCTTCTTTTGAATGCCACTTTTGGGGACCTTATCCAGAACCTGCGCAGAACCCTCCCCAGAACCTCTTCAGAACCTTATCTTCTAACCTTTCGCCGAATCTCCTGAAACCTGCCGAGCTTTATTGTATTGGCTGAGACTCCAATACTTTTTTTGTAGCTGCTAGACATAGACATAGACAACAACAACAACAACAACAACAAGAACAACAACAACAAGAAGAACAAGAACAAGAACAAGAACAAGAACAAGAACAACAACAACAACAACAACAACAAGAAGAACAAGAACAAGAACAAGAACAAGAACAAGAACAAGAACAAGAACAAGAACAACAACAACAACAACAACGAAGAACGAACGAACGAACGAACAAGAACAAGAACAAAGAACAACGGAACAAACAACAACAACAACAACAACAACAAGAA